>UCOK01019440.1:0-52741 GCA_900474325.1 Synergus umbraculus
ACAAAATATTTAATTTTAAAGGTTTTATGTACTTTTATAATTTTCGTAAAATTCATTTTTCCAATATAACTTCTCAAATATTGAAAATTTAAAGCTGATGTAAGGAAAATGAAGATTCCTTTCATCGAGACGAATCGATTGACCTATATGATTAATGCATTTCATTAAAAAATAAGGAAGTTATGTTTATTTATAATTTTGAAAGTTAATTTTTTGCTCTATGTTTTCAAATAATGAAAATTTTGAGTTGACGTAAGGAAAATGAATATTCTTTATGTCGAGACGAATGGAGTGACCTGTATGATGAATACATTTAATTGAGAAATAAGAAAGTTATGGTTAACTGTATTTTTAAAAAAGTAATTTTTCGACTATAATTTCTAAAATAATTTATATTTAAAGCTGATGTAAAGAAAATGAAGATTCTTTGTGTCTAGACGAATGGATTCACCTAAAAGATTAATGCATTTTATAAAAAAATAAGAAAGTTATGCTTTATTGTAATTTTCGAAAATGAATTTTTTGAATAAAACATCTCAAGTAATCAAAATTTAATGCTGATGTAAAGAATACTTAATGCTTCCTCTATGAGGAAGAAAATCATATTTGCTTACAGGAAGCAAAGTGCTCATTGAATGAGTACAAAAGTTGATACAACTTGACAGCTAGTTTCTTTTTTTTTTAAGGAAAGAGGGAGAGAAAACAGGATAGAAACAGGCATAGCACCAATGACATCGCAAACATTCAGCACACGACATATTTGAACATCAGAAACACAGACAGGAACAGATTTGGGTGATAGAATATGATTAGAGAGATTCATCAATGCTACAATAGATATAGTACAGTAGAAATGTGGAGGCAGTTGGGTAAAGTTTAATAATTTTTTATCGTCATCCAAAAGTATTCAAGAGTCAGTTTCAAAACAAATTTCCAAAATACTATTGAGAATATTGCATCCAGGCATCAATATTTTATTTTTTATCAATATTTTCTTTTTTTATCAATATTTTATTTTTTTTATCAACATTTTTTGGAAAGTAATTTTTTTAATTCAACACTTACTGAAAGACGATACCAAAATTTACCCGATGAGTAAAATTGTAGTAGTTGAAGCGTACACTCAACATAATTTTACTTAGCAACGCCTGTAACCTTTTTTACGCCACTTCGAGCAGTTCACCAATGCAATATTTACTCAAGATATTTGTTTCTTTTTTCTCCGGAACTGAAGTAATATTTACCGACTGGAAATTGTGCCCATTTATTTCTAATTACGTTGGTGAAATTATACAAACGTCAGTTTCATCCACAGTTGCTCTTAAAAATAAATAAATAAAAAAAAATAAATTAATTGATAATTTTTATTTAAGGGCGTTGGACACAAGTGTTGAGCTCAAAATTCTATTCTCCATTTTACTCAAAGAATATTATAGATAAATATTTTTTCGCTCTGTAGCGCTAATCTTTTTTCAATTACAAGACTGCGTACAGAGCGAAAAAATATTTAATTCCTATACTTTTTGCATAAAATGAAAAAATCAAAATCCAAATTCAAAATTGAATTTTTTTCCTTTTAATTAAAAAAAGATTTGAATTAGATATTTTCTCTCTGTATGCCTAATTCTAGTTAAAAATTGATTAATTATACAGAGAAAAAAAAATTCCAAATTTAATATTTGTTGAATAAGATAAAGAAATCGAATTTTTAGATTAGAACTTGGCTCCAACACCCTTAATTTAAAACTAATTGCACCTCCTAATTTAAAATTTAAAAAATCCTCTCTTCTAGTACATAAAAATTACGAGACACTGATAACAAGTAATAATTATGACTTATTGTAACTAATTATTTAATCTAAAAAAATGAAATACTGGTTGAGGAAAACAAAATGTCACCTGTAAGAAAATCTAGATGAATATGTACACAAACACAAATTTGACTGGCCTTTTTATCAAATGAAATGTAAACAATAAACAAAGGTTTGACACACATAATGCGTTGAGTGTGAAAAGCGAACACGATGTGCTTCTTTTTGTGCATATGAAACACAACGTTCTCGTTTTGCATTGATAACGTCACCACTTATGTACACAATGATCACAAAAGTTCCCTGGGAAATGTAATTTAATCTTACAATTAGAAGGAGCATTTTTAATATTAAAAAAAAAATTTTAAAAAAAACATTTGTAAACCTTCTTTTAAAGTTTTCCTCTTTCCTAACTGGAATTTATAAAACATTTTTTTAAGGGTGTTGGAGCCAAGTTCTAATCTAAAAATCCTATTTCTTCATTTTACTCAACAAATATTAAATTTAGAATTTTTTCCTTCTGTAGAATTAATCAATTTTTATCTAGAATTATGCGTACAGAGCGAAAAAATATCTTCTTGAAATATTTTTTTAAATATGAAAATAAAAATGAAAATATTTAATTTTGAAAGATTTTGAATTTTTCGTTTTATGTAAAAAGTATTGATTAGCGCTACAGAGCGAAAAAATATTTACCTATAATTTTCGCTGAGTAAAATGGAGAATAGAATTATGAGCTTAACACTTGGGTCCAACGCCCTTAAACTTGGAAAATTACTACAAACTTTGATTTTAAATAATTTGTTAAATATTATTAAAAGTTATATAACGTTTCTAATTAAGAAAAATGTTTGGTATTTAATAAGTTGAAGGTAATTCCGATGTGAATAAAGATTGTGGTATTTTCCAGACTAGAAAAATGTAAGTTTGTCAAAAGTTTGAATCGCTGTAGTTGGCAGATTAATATCTAGAGAAAATGGAAACTTAATGGCGTACCTCGCCTTCAGCTCTCTTTTTCTCAAGCTCCTTCTGTTTAGCAAGCTCCTCAGCAATTCGAGCTTCTATTGCTGCTAGGGATTCCCGCGTGAACGGACGGAACAAACTTCGTTCTTCCTCTGATATAGAGCCAGAAACTTCGGACATTGTCTAGGCTGCACACAACTGAGCCACCTTCCTGAAAAAAATACAAAAGTATTTAATAAACTGCTCCTTTATCATTTTCTTCTTTAAAAATTTATTTTAAGTCTTCTTCATACACCAACAATTCTGAAGCCTTCATACTCCTCTCTAACATTTATACTTCTGAGGTTCTGAGAGGGATGTGAAAAGATTAATGTCGAGGGGTTTATTTAATCTTTGGAAATCTTTTCGAATCCTTCGAAACATTGTTTGAAATCTTTTCAAATCCCTAGAAAACTTTTTTGGTATCTTATTCACAATTCCACAAAATCCCTTAAAATTTCTAAAAAATCATGGTGGCTACAAGATTCAATTTTTTCATTTTCCTGACTTTTCCCTGACTTTCAGACAAATTTCCCTGACAGAAAAGTATTAAAAATGCAAGTAAATTTTCAATAATAATACTATTGTTCTTCAAAAATTTCGTATAATATTACATTAAATCTTTTGTAATTTAAAATCACTTTACAATACTTAAAATTCGTAAAAATCTATCAAATATATGACAACTTTGGAAATCTCTTAAAATTCATTGAAATTTTTTGAAATTCTTAGAAATATCTTAAAATTTGACGAAATTCCTTCAAATTTGTTAATATTTCATGAAGACCTTTAGATTTTCAGTAATTGTATTAAAATTCCTCAAAACCTTTTCAAATGTCCTTTACATTTTTCAATAAAACTTCAAAACTTTTAAAATTACGAAAAACCTCATAAAATTTCCTAAAATCCTCCAAAAATCCACAAAATCTTTTAAAAAAATCTTGAAATATTTCAAAAATCGACGAGGAACTTTAAAATCACTTAAAATGCGTCACAATCTCTTAAAATTAATGGGAACTTATTGAAATCGCTTAAAATTCCCTAAAATAAACTAAAATCTTTAAATAAAAATTCTTGGAAACAAAAACCTCACAAAATCCTTAAACAATTAAAAATAATTTTTGAAATTTTTTTAATTCCCCGAAAAACTTTAAAATTTCATGAAAACCTTTAAAGTTTCACTAAATTTTTTTTAAATTCCTCAAAATCATTTTAAATCCCTTAAATTCCTCAAAAAACTTCAAAATCTTTTAAAATTCCTAAAAGTGTCGTAAAATTTCCTATAATCCTTCAAAATTTCACGAGGCATTTTAATATCTCTTAAAATGCGTCGAAATCTCTTAAAATTAATGGAACCTTATTGAAATCCCTTAAAATTCCCTGAAATCTTTTTAAATTCCAACAAACATCTTTAACTGCCTTACAGTTTTACTATTAATTATTTAAAATCCTATAAAATGTCAGAAATTCTTTAAAATCATTTTAAAAATGTCAAAATTTTTTTCAATCTTTACAAGCTTCTTAAAATTCTTTACAATTCCCCACGAAAAACTTTTAATTTCCATGAAATATATAAAAATCTCTTAAAATTCTTGAAAATCTCTTGAAATTCGATAAAATTCTACAAAATCTTTTATAAATCACAGAATTTTTGTGAAATTCTTTAAAGTTACACAAGGAACATTAAAATCTATTAAAATACGTAAAGATTTCTTAAAATTCTTGAAAAGATTTTGAAATTCCATTAAATTCTACAAAACCTTTCATAAATTATTAAAATCTTTTGAGGTTCTTTAAAATTTCAATAAAAATCCTTGAAATCACTGATAAATAATAAAAATTTCTTAAAATTCTTTAAAATTCCCCAAAAATATTTTATAATCCCTTAAAATTTCTTTAAAATAGTTCAAGTTTCTTAAAATCCTTTATAATTCCATGAAAAACTTTTAAATCCTTTAAAATACATAAAAATCTCTTAAAATTCTTACAGGCTTTTTAAAACCCTTTAAACTTCCACAAGGAACTTTAATATTTCTTTAAAATTCCACTAAATCTTTTAAATATTATACAAATCTCTTGTAACCCTTTTAAATTCCTATAAACCTCTTGAAATCTTTATAGAAACCCAGAGAATTTCAAAGAATACCTGGAAATTCTTTATAATCCTTGGAAAGTTTATAAAATCTGTTAAATAAACTATAAAATCTATATATTCCATACGAAAAAAATAACACATTTAGCATAAATTTCTATTCCTATTTCCCCTGACAAATTTTTTTTCCCTGACATTTCCCTAACTTCTCTGACTTCTCTGACTTGTGGCCACCCTGAATCTTCTGAAATCTTTTCGAATCTTTTGAAATATTTTGAAACCTCCTGAAATCTCTTTTAAAATCTTTTGTAATCCCTATAAAATCTCTAAAACTCGCTAAAAATCTGTTGGTATCCGTTAAAATTTCAAAAAAAAGAAAAAAATGAATCCTGAAATTTGAAGTACATCAAAATTCGCGTAATCAACCCCTCAATTAATGCTATCGACTTTAAAGTTTCTAAACTCCGGGATTAAATATCTGAGTCAATAAAATGCTGAAACATTGAATTGATCGCGTAATTTCGTACCTTGCTATTGGTGCTAACAGTTTCTAAAATGGCGGCTGTGTTTATATTGTGGGAAATAGTTCAGCAGCTGTTGCCGAAAGCGAAGCTGGGAATGAGATCTAGGATTGCTTTTGGAAAGCTGCCTTCTCGATTTGGAATGCGTGATGGTGTGTAGAGACGTTTTGTGTGGTCGGACGGATAAATGCGGTTGTCGCACCACGTTACTCCACGGTTTCCGGTTCTGGATGTTTGTTCTCTCCCTAGAACTCCACTTCCTGTTTGTGATCTTTATTATTCCTAAATTGTTCTTTGACGAAATGGCGGCGACCAATAACGAACGCGCTGCGGCAGTGCGTGGTATAGTGGGGCCCGTCCAACTCAAACCAAGATTTTTCATGTCCGACCTGCAAAAAAGAATCCTTCTATTAATTTTTTTTCGAAAAAAAGAAAAAATAAATTTAGGACGTTGGACCCAAGTCTTAAGCTCAAAATTCTATTCTCCATTTTACTCAACGAAAATTGCAGACAAATATTTTTTCGCTCTGTAGCACTAATCTTTTTTCAAGTATAGAGTGGCCACAAAATTCAATTTTTCAATTTCCCTGACATTTCCCTGACTTTCAGACAAATTTCCCTGAGAGAAAAATCCCTAGAAAATTCTTAACATTTCAAGAAATCAATTCAAATTTGTTAATATTTCAAGAGATCTCTTCAATTTTCACTAATTTTTTTTTAAATTCCTCAAAATCCTTCGTTATACTTTAAATTCCAAGAAACACTTAAAAAATTTTTTAAATTCTTTAAAATCTCTTAAAATTTCCTGTAATCCTTCAAAATTCCATAAAATATTTTCAGAATCTCTTAAAATGCACAAAAATTTCTTTAAATTATTTGAAACCTATTGAAATTCCTTAAAATTCGCTGAAATCTTTTGAAATTCCTAAAAACATCTTTCAATATCTTAAAATTCCACTAAAATATTTAAAATTCCATGAAATCCTTTACAAGTATTTTACAAAATCGTTTACAAATCATAAAAAGCTTGTGAAATTCTTTAAAATTCCCTAAAGTGTATTAAAATCTCTAAAATAATACATTCTCTCTGATGAGAATGTAAAAAAACTCTTGAAATAAAAAATCTCACAAAATTTTTTTAAAATCAACAATGGTTTAAAATTTTTACAAGCTTCTTAAAATCCTTTAGAATTCCACGAAAAACTTTAAAATCCCTTAAAATACGTAAAACACTTTATAATTTTTGAAAACTTTTTACATTTCCCTAAAATTCCACAAAATCTTTAGAAAATCATAAAAATATCGTGAAATCTTTAGAATCCTTTAAAAATCCATGAGGAAAATTTAAATTCTTTAAAATACGTAAAAAACTTTTCAAAATTCCACAAAATCTTTAAAAAATCATAAAAATCTCGTGAAATCCTTTAAAATCTTTAAACTTCTACAAAATATTTTATAAACTATAAAAATATTTTGAAATCGTTTAAAATTCCATGAGGAAGATTTAAATTCTTTAAAATCACTTTAAAATAATTTAAAATCCTTGGCAATTCCAGGAAAATCTTTTAAATCATTTGAAAAACGTAAAAAAACTTATAAGTTTTTAAAACTTTTCAAAAACCCCTAAAATTCCACAAAATCTTAAGAAAATCATAAAAATCTCGTGAAATCGTTTAAAATTTCTCAAGTAACTTTAAAATTCCTTAAAATTCTTTGAATTCCCTAAACTTCTTTAAAAATATCTTAAAATTTCATAAAGTCCCTTTAAAATGCAACTAAATCTTTTAAATATTATACAAATTTCTTGTAATCACTTAAAATTCTTAAAAACCTCTTAAAATCCTTTCAAATTATTGAAAATGTCTCGAAATCATTAGAAATCTAGAGAATCTCAGTACATAATACCTGGAAATTATTTATAATCCTTCGAAATCTTTGGATAGTTTCTAAAATTTGTTAATTAAATTATAAAAGTTAGGTATATAATACGACAAAAATAACATAATTAACATAAATGTGAATTTCAATATTCCCTGGCAACTACTCCCATTTCCCTGACATTTCCCTGACTTCCCTGAAATGTGGCCACCCTAAAAGCAAAAACATATTTAATTTTGATTACTATTGCATAAAATAAAAAATTCAAAATCTGACTTCAAAATTCTATTCTCCATTTTATTCAACGAAAATTATAGATAAATATTTTTTTCCTCTGTAGCACTAATCTTCTTTCCAATATAAGACTGCGTACAGAGCGAAAAAATATTTAATTTCGATACTTTTTTCATAAAACGACTTCAAAATTAAATATTTCCATTTTACTTAAAAAATATTTGAATTAGATATTTTCTCGCTCTGTACACATAATTCTAGTTAAAAATAGATTAATTCCACAGAGAGAAAAAATTCCAAATTTACTATTAGTTAAATAAAATGAAGAAATCGAATTTTTAGATTAAAAATTGGCTCCAACGCCCTTAATTATCCATAATAATTAATCGAATTTTATACTCACGTATACATGAAGCGGCGGGTGTAATCAATCTGTTATCCGAATTATCATAGTCTGCTCCACGTTTCAGTCTGTATCTGAAAAAAGAAAATTTCAATTAAATTCAATATATTACATTCTTCATTTCGAGGGTATATATTTAAATAAATAAATAAATAAATAAATATTTCCTCTGCCTTTGCTATTGCTGAGGACTCGGAATAATCAGAGGGGGTTTCTTTAGCCGCTATATTTTAGTGAATTTAAAACATAAATGAAAAGTAGCTCTTTATATTATTAAATTTAGCATTCCAAAGTCCTTCAAGGCTTCTAAAAAAGTCTTCTCTTTTTTATTTTATGTCGGACTACCTGTGACGTCATTGGACAAGATAACAAAGTAGTAAAACACGTGACTGGGTGTTAGTGGTAGGTGCGGCAAACAAAACCCTCGGGGCAGGTGTGACTAGTCTTAGAAGTGTCAAACGAGGTTGCATTTTTCAAGTGTTGGTAATTTTATCAAGCTGAAAAATCCTTCATATAAACGAATTAGGAAAATTGCGAGTCGAAGCACAACTACTTTCAAAAATATTCTCCTATAAAAATTTAACTAATACGTATTGCAATTAATATACAATATAATATAATATAATATTAAGGGGGTAGGGGGTAAATTATAATATAATAAAATAATATTATATATTAATAAATAAAAAATTAATTAGTTAAGTTCTAATCTAAAAATTCAATTTCTTCATTTTACTGAACAAATATTAAAATTTGAATAATTTCCCTGTGTGGAATTAATTAATTTGCAACTAGAATTATGCGCACAGAGCGAAAAAATATTTATCTACAATTTTCGTTGAGTAAAATGGAGAATAGAATTTTAAACTTAAAGCTTGGGTCCAACGCCCTTAATTTTGTTTGAAAAAGTTCCAATCGATGAAAATAAGACAGATCCATCGAAAATTGTTATCTTCTAAGTAGGTTTAATCGGACAGTAATCGAGATTTAAAAGTCGGTAGTCAGCGAAGTAATTTAAAAGGATCACCCTCCTTGGGAAGTTTTCTTCCCCCAAGAAAAGGACTTCCCTTGTTCTTAATCAATTTCAAGACCCCCTAAAGATACACTTCACTTGCAGGCTCACTCATCATAAAGGATTTCAGTTGATGGATGGTTAGATAAAAAGAGAATGTGAAATGTGTCTCTGCTTCTGATATTATATTTATATCGAATAATATATCTTTCTTTGAAATGAACCGCTGAAGTTAACTTAAAATAAATTTTCAATCGAGTAGCTACGAGAGCTTATTTCCATTTTTAAATAAGTGAATATAAAGGACTCTTTATATGCGAATAAGATTCTCAGAAGCGCAAAACAATCTCATTTCCTAGAGTTGATTCTCTGCTGTGTTCCAATACAATATTCAATGGACCACACACTAAGGGATCGAAGAATGACTTTCGTCCCTTCAGTATTCAATAAAATATCCACTTTGAAGCAGCACGATGCATAAAGTGAGCAAAAGGGCAACTTTTATCATTATGCAAGGAGAAAATAAATTATTCTAGAAGCGACATTTTATTTATATTGAAGTCCGACAGTCCTAAGTCCTATTTATACAAAAGTACATTGACAACCCTCCTTTTTTTTTTGCCATCTCGTGACTCCAGAGTCATAAATAAAATTAATAAATTAAAAAAAAATTCCAAGAGCCACCCAGAAACTTGAAAAACCTTCTAGAGTCCTCTATATAATATATATTCTACTCTAAAATCTACAAATCCACAAAAAACATATTTGATTTAGAATTTGTACCATTTGACCCTGTCATGTGTTTCTTCGTGTCAAAATACAACGTTCGTGTTTTAAAGCTGATGTCTTACGAGGGTTAATGGATTTCAATTCACCCCAAAAGTCTCGTGCGATCGGGACATGAGAAAGATACGACCCAGAACATCATTCACTACTCGGTCTACGAAATCGATAGTCTGCGACTGCGAAGCGACAGCTCGAGGATCTAAAAGCCAGCAGGCATGAAATGTTTCGAGCAGCTTTCCAATAAAGAAAACTAGACAGGTTTCTCATAAATTCACCGTGTTTTTCCTAGAAATATTACACTTCGAGACATCTCGTAAATAAATAACTTATATTTAATTCCGAGACCCCGCCTATTGCTCACCCTACTACTTTATACACCCTCCCACCACCCCTCATACTAATTTCTAGGCTCAACTTAGTCGTATTCCCACTGCTTTATAATCCCCGCCTATTAGTCCTCGTACTGACTATTGTGCCCCGCCTACTACTCCTCCCACTATTTTATAGGCCCTCCTATCACTCCTCTCACCGATTTCTAGATTCTGCCTAATCCACCCATAATAGGCTTCGCCTACTGACTACTGGGCGGGACTTTTAAATCAAATTCCCGCCCATTACTCCTCCTACTGACTCTCATGTCCCGCCTACTACACCTCCCATTATTTTATAGGCCACCTATCGCTCCTCCCACTGATTTCTAGAATCTGCCTAATTCACCCATAATAGGCTCCGCCTACTGACTGTTGGGCGGGGCTTTGAAATCAAATTCCGGCCCATTACTCCTCCCACTGACTCTCATGCTCCGCCTACTAAACCTCCCATTATTTTATAGGCCATCTATCGCTCCTCACACTAATTTCTAGAATCTGCCTAATCCACCCATACTATGCTCCGCCTTCTGATCCTCCTACTATTTATTAGGACTCATCTATTAATCCTCCTACTAATTTCTAGACACGTCTACTAATCCTACTAGTGTTTGTTAAGTCCCGAAAAATGAACATCCTACTGTATTTAAATCCCACTTATGACTCTTTCTACTGATTTACATGCTCTGCCTATTAACTCTGCTTATTAAATATTACACTTCTAAACATCTCGTAAATAAATAATTGATTTTTAATACTGAGTCCCCGCCTATTGCTCCTCCTACTAATTTTTACACCCGCCCACCACCCCTCATACTAATTTCCAGGCTCTACTTAGTCCTCTTCCCATTGCTTTATAATTCCCGCCTATTACTCCTCCTACTGGCTCTTATGCCCCGCTATTACTCCTCCCACTATTTTATAGACCCTCCTATCACTCCTCCCACTGATTTCTAGAATATGCCTAATCCATTCATAATAGGCTCCGCCTTCTGATCCTCCTACTAATTTCCAGACCCGCCTACTAATCCTACTACTGTTTGTTAAATCCCAGAATGAACGTCCTACTGTATTTAAACCTCACTTATGACTCTTCCTACGAATTTACATACTCTGTCTATTAAATATTAGGCTCTGCCCTTCCTCACTACTGGGCGGGGCAGAATAATAATAATCAATAAGTAGCGTCTGAAATGTTGGAACATTAGTACAGGAATTCTATAAAAACTGCTGTCCTTTTTTACCCTATTTAATTAGGTTATTTATAGCATTACATATTTAGTAAAAGATTTCCATTTAAAATAAGATACTCAAAATTGTGACGAGGTCGAAGGTCAAATTTATTATCAAATTAATACAATACAGAAATCTAGACTCCACCTACAATCCCTCCTACTAATTTATATACCCGCCTACTACCACGCCTACTGCTTTTTAAATCTATAACTCCGCCTACTGATTTCTTAGCCCCGCCCATTACTCCTCCTACTGACTCTTATGTCACGCCTACTAATTTATAGGTCCTTCTATCACTCCCATGAATCCTGCCACTAATTTCTAAACCCGCCTACTGTATTTAAGCCCCACTTATGACTCTTGCTACTGATTTACCTGCTCTGTCTATTAAACATTAGGCTCTGATCTGCGTGACTACTGGGCGGGGAATTTAAATCAAATCCTCACCCTATACTCCTAACGAATCTTGTGCCTGGCCTACTACTTCTCCCAATACTTTATAGGCCCTCCTATTACTCCTCCCACTGATTTATGGAATCTGTCTAATCCACGCATACTAGGCTCCGCCTTCTGACCCTCCTATTATTTATTAGAACCCACCTATTAATCCTCCTACTAATTTCTAGACCCGCCTACTAATTCTACTATTAGGCGGGGCATTAACATCAAATCTTCGCCCATTACTCTTCCCTTTGTCTCTCATGCCCCGCCTACTTCCCTGCTACTACTTTATTGTTCCGCTTACAGCCCACTACTAAGCTTTACCTACTGATTCTCCTACTATTTATTATACACCACCTTTTATTCCTCCTATTAATTTCTAGACACGCCTACTAATCCTCCTACTGTTTGTTAGGTCCCGTAAAATAAGCGTCAACCGTTTTTAAACCCCACGACTCTTCCTACTGATTTATTTTACACAGCCTATTAACTCTGCCTATTAACTATTAGGCTCTACTCGATCTCTAAATATTGGGCGGGGCATTGAAGTAAATGCCCCGCCCAATATTCCTCCTACTGACTTCTGGGCTCCGCCCACTTCTTAAAATTGCTAATTCCGAATTTGATACTAATTTATAAAGTAATAATAATAATAATAATAATAATAATAATAATAATAATAATTTCCAAAGTTTTATGTCAAAAATTCATGTCCAAATTCAAAATAGAGTCAAAATTCGAGTCCAAATTCAAGGTAGAATCCACATTCAACTAGAACAAGAATTTCGATTTTATTGTTCATAAAATTGAATCTATTTTTCTTGCACGAGTCGACTGCCCCTCGGCGCCAATGTTCTCACTCAAGGGGAAACCAAAAAGGGCGAATCCAGTGCCATAGAACGTCAGCTGACGTCACAAATCAGACAGGGTATGGTGCGGAAAAATGTCAGGGCGACGCTTGCAGACTTTGGATCGAAGTGGAACGGAGATTCAACATGAGAGGTTTAGGGCTTAATGATAAGGAAAGCGGACCACCAATGTGAAAGCCATAAGAACGATGAACGATAAACCTAAGCTATTTTCTACGAAATGGGGATTTGGCGATAACAATCTCCTATAAATCACAATTTCAATCGCATTTTTACCAGTATGTGAATATCGTTTCGCCCAGATTTAGTAAAAGTCGAATATCAAATGAGGTGAACGACAGATTTTTTTCCAACGGGGGAGAGTCTCAGATTATGTGTTTAAGGACTGCCATCAATCTTAATATGGCCGAATTTAGAAGCCCGAAAGATAAATCTTGTATTATTTTATGAAAAAAGCACATAACGTTTTTTTAATTTTTCTTGATTTCGGGGGGTGGGGGTGGATTAAATGGACTTGGAACGAATTAGATGGAATTTTTAATATATATATATATATATATATTATATAAGCTAAAAAAAATAAATAAATAAATTTCCTTCTTTTTAGAGGAGAGAAAAATGATTAAATATCTGCTCTGCCTGTTGAATGGAAAATTGATATAGAACGGAAGGCAGAGGGAAAGCGATAAACTCTCTTTTCCTGAGCCAAGAAAAAACTGTATTGCGTGCTGGTCATTAAGCTCTGATGTAATATCGACAACTTTACGAATTAGGTGAAGAAACGAACTTTTACGATAAGAAAAAAAAGGGTCTCTCTTATTTTCTTTTACTTGCTCTTCTTTTATATCCCTTTCACCAAAATTAGCTCTCACAGTAAATTAATCCAATTAAATAAAGCAAGAACAAGAGTCAATACAAAACGGAACAAGCTAAGAATACAGAAAGTGAAAAAAGAAATAAGATAAACACATAAAACTACCTTTCAATATATTTACTCTATATGAATAATAAAATATTCTATATCCCGTTCTGTAGATAAAGAAAAAGATGTTTTATATATTCTAGAACAGAATTATCAATAATCTATTTATATCACATGAATTGTTTATTAAATTTCTAATTTAACTTTTCAGAACTGAAGACTGGCTTAAAGGAAACTAGTTGGAGCTTTTAATTCAATTACGAAGCAGAAATAGAATTAACGGAAATAATAATAATCAATATGAACTTTACTAAGTAAAGTCAAAATCGAGAATTAAGTTAGAAAAGACAAACGATAACGAAAACTTTCTTTTATTTATGATAAATTAATTATTTAATGCAAAAAATATATATTACTATCACAATATTATTGATAAAAATACGGAAGTGTAAATGAATACATCAGCCTCCAATTTAAATTCACAAGTGATATTCGTGTTGGATTCTTATCGTGGATTAGAGTCCTTAAATAAAATAGTGTTCAGTCTTTCAGTTTTGTTCTTTTATTCATGAAACCCATTTTATAAAAAAAGTTCTATTTTTAATGAAAATTTGTTCTTGCTGGAAAACGGGCAGAAGACCCTTGATAATAAAAAAAAATGTAAAATGACCTTTAACTCGAACTAACATTTCAATGGATTCTTTGTCGACGACACGTACGTAATAACGTTTATTTTCGATTTAACGAGGGAATTGAAGTGTGTATATAAAAGCACAACGACAGAATAATAATAATCAATAAATAGCGTCTGAAAAGTTGGAATATTAATACAGGAAGTCTATAAGAACTGTTTTCCTTTTTTACATTATTTAATGAGGTTATTTATAACATTAAATATTTAATAAAAAATTTATATTTAAAATAAGATTCTCAAAATTGTGACGAGTTCTAAGGTCAAATTTTTTATCAAATTAAGACAATACTGACATTTAGACTCCGCCTACCACCTCTCCTACTGATTTATAGACACGCCTACTGCCACGCCTACTACTTTTTAAATCTATTACTCTGCCTACATATTTATAATCCCCGCCTACTGCCACGCCTACTGCTTTTTAAATACATAACTCCGCCTATTGACTTCTAAGCCCCGGCTACTAATCCTCCTACGGTTTTTTAAATCTGTTACTCCGCCTACTTATCTATATCTCCCCACACTGCCACACCTACTGTTTTTAAATCTATTACTCCGCCTACGTATTTCTAAACCCCGCCTACTACCACGCCTACTGCTATTTAAATCTATTACCCCGCCTACTTATTTTTAATCCCCGCCTACTGCCACGCCTACTGCGTTTTAAATCTACTACTCCGCCTACTGATTTCCAAAAACAGTCTACTAATTTTCCTACGGCGATTTAGCTTCGTTATTTATACGATTATACATTTAATAAACATTTTTTCATAAAAAAAAATTCTTTCAAGAAATTCGAAGAATTTTTCTTTAATTTAGATCCTCAAAAAGCTTGACGGAGTTCAAGGTCAATTTATTATAAAATTAATACAATACTGCGATCAAAGTGTATTCAGAATCGACCCTCTCCTGTGAAACCTACTACTGTCATCTAGAATCCGTCTACCACTCCTCCTACTGATTTCTAGACCCGCCTACTACCACGCCTACTGCTTTTTAAATATAATACTCCGCCTACTGAATTCGAAGTGCGGCCTACTAATCCTCCTACTGCTTTTTAAACCTATTACTCTTCCTACTGATTTCTAAGCCCGGCGTACTAATGCTCCTACTGCTTAGTTAGCTTAGTTATTTATACGATTTTATATTTAATGAATATTTTTTATCAAAACAAAAAAAAATTCCTACAAGAAATATTGAAAAATTTTTCTTTAATTCAGATGCTAAACAGCGTGACGAGGTTCAAGGTCAAATTTATTATCAAATTAAGACAATACTGTAATCAAAATGAATTCAGAATGGAACCTCTCCAGTGAAACCTACTACTGACATCTAGAATCCGCCTACCACCCCTCTTACTGATTTTTAGATCCGCCTTCTACCACGCCCACTGATTTTTAAATCTATTACTCCGCTTACTGATTTCTAAGCCCCGCCTATTAATACTCCCACTGCTAGTTAGCTTAGTTATTTATACGATTATATATTTAATAAACATTTTTTATCAAAATAGAAAAAGTCCTTGAAGAAATTTTAAAGAATTTATCTTTAATTGAGATCCTCAAAAGCGTGACAAGGTTCAAGGACAAATTTACTATCAGATCAATACAATACTGCGGTCAAAATGAATTCAGAATGGAAGTCTAAAGTACGCTAAGTGCCTTCTTCGAGTTTCATCAATTTCATATTGAATGTTCTTTAACTGAACTTTTTTTTAGTATTATTATTAAGACCGAAATTTGTAAATATCGTGATAAGATATTTATGAATATGATTAATTAAATTAAAAAAAGATTAATGTTGTCTTTGAAAAAAAGAGCGTTAGATTTAAAAATGAATCGTTGCCCTAGCGATGACTTCGGATTGAAATTGATTCCGAATCTATCCGAGATTTTCCGAACCATTCCGGAATTTGTATCCGAATCAAACAGTTTCAGTCCGATCTAATCCGAAGGAAATTTTCAATCCGAATAAATCCTGTCAATCCGAATGAATACGAGTTTATCCGAATTTTTCGGAATCATTCGGATTGATTCGTAAAGATCGGATTAATTTGGATCCAGTCGCATTAAAAATTCCAAATAGCCGCATTCAATCGGAATAAAGATGTAGATATCTTTGGAATGGATTTCGGATTAAGTCGGATTATATCGGAATGAAATTGTTTATTTCGGATACAAATTACGGAATGATTCTGATTAATCAATTTAGCCAAAAACTATTCAAAAGCAATCCGAACTTTTAATCCGAATAAATCCAAAATAATCCGCCAATCCGAATGATTCTGAATCAATCAGAATTTTCAATCCGAAAGAATCTCAACTTTCAATCTACATGAATCCGGTTAATCAGGACTTCCAATCGGAATGAATCTGAAATGAATCCAGGCTATCCGAATCTATCAGAATGATTCCGAAAAATTCGGATTCATTCGGATCGAAGGTTCAGATTGAGTTTGAATGGACTACGCATTAATTCGAATTGAAAACTTCCTTCGAATTATTTCGGAATGAAACCGTTTGGTTTTTATGCAATTTCCGAAATGATTCGTAAAATTTCGGATTCATTCGGGATGAATTTCAATCAGAAGACATTTGTATTCGAACCAGACACTTTCATTCCGATCTAATCCGAAGGAAGTTTTTATTCCGCATTAATCCGAAACCCATTCTAAAGCAATCCGAACCTTTAATCCGATGAATCCAAAATAATTCACGAATCCGAATTAATCCGAATGAATTAGAATTTTCGAACCAAGTGAATCTGGTCAATCAGGACTTCCAATCCGAATTAATTCGAATCAATCCGGGATTTCCGTATTTATCCCAATAAATGCAGACTATCAGAATCTATCCGAATAAATCCGGACTATCCGAATCCATAAGAATTATTCTAAAAAATTCTGATACATTCAGATTCATTCGGATTGATTTGTATACATCGGATTAATTCGGATTCATTTGGACTGAAAATCCTGAGTAGCCGAACTCAATCGGATTGAAAGTTCGGATTCATTTCGGACTAACTGTATGTATTTCGGATTGAAAGTTCTGATTAATTATGATTACTTCGAATTGACGAATTCATTTGGATTCAAGCGGATTAAAGGTTTATATAACTTTCGAATGGATTTCGGATTAACGCGGATTGAAAACTTCATTCGGATTAGTTCAGAATGAAACAACTTAGTTCGGATACAAATTCCCGAATGATTCCGACTGGTTCGGAATGAATTTTAATCCGAAAGAATTTGTATCCGAACCAAACAGTTTCATTCCGACCTAATCCGAGAGAATTTTTCAATTTGAATTAATCCAAAACCCATTTAAAATCTATCCGTGTCTTTTATCCGAATGAATTCGAATTTTCAATAAGTGAATCTGGTCAATCAGGATTCCCAATCCTAATTAATTCGGGCTATCCGAATCTATCCGAATAAATCCGGATTATCCGAATCTATAAGAATAATTTCGAAACATCCTGATAAATTCGGACTCATTCGGATTGAGTAATATAGACCGGATTCATTCGGATTGAAAGTTCGGATTCAGTCGGATTGACTGGAATCGAATTAGATCGCATTAAAACTGTTTAGTTTAGATACAAATTCCGGAATGATTCGGATTCAGTCGAAATGGATTTCAATCCAAACCTTTCACTGGGGTGGTTGATTGAGTAATTTAATAATTGATATTGAGTATGTAGTAGATTCTATATGTATAGTCCGCAGAGGGAGTGAAACACGACTGAAAATATTGATTATCAATATTTTTATTTTCTTTCAATTAACTAATGTTTTATCTAATTTAGAGAGTGAGTAGGTATAAATGCTCTGGTCGCACGTACCATATATGCTAAATTTTTAATGAAAAATACTTTCATAATATATAATATAATACTTTTATACATATTATACTGCATAATTCTGATAACTATAAAATGTCTAATTTTGATAATTATAAAATCTATAATTCTGATAATTATAAAACATATAATTTTGATAATTATAAAAACAAATTTACGGAATTCTCATTATTTTTTTCAGGCCGAAACTGTACTTAAAACAAAATAGCATAATGCGGCAAAAAGAAAAAAAAAAAAGTAAGTAATAAAATGACCGTAATCACGGATGAAACTAGATTTCCTGTCCCCTGACGTTTTTTTTATAGCCTCAGAATTTATGGGGCAAAGTATCAATTTAGTTGTACGTGTACCTCCTAAGCCGAAAGAATAAGCCTCGGTGTGCTATTGTCGCGCGCAAGTAGTTCAAAACCAGGTTGCAGGTGGTAAAGCAATCGATACAGCGACTACATTTCGCGCATGTTGTAGCACGTCGAGTTGCCTATCTAATACTTTCGCTTTTCTGAATATAACGGATCCCACTTAGTCGAATAATAAAATCCACCTCGTATTGACAAACGCTCTGAAAAATGCTCACTAGTCTCCGCGGCTTTCCATGAAATCAATTTTCGAAATTGAGTTCATGCGAGTCAGCTCGATAGTAGAGATAATATAATTGAAAATAGTTTACATCGAGCAGGGGAATGGTAAATTGAAAAGGCGGGAAACCGATTGAAAAAAAGTTTGGATCGATCCTCGAAGCGCCGCCAAAGTTAACCGCGCCGCCGGAAATTACAGATTTCTACGGTGGCGCGCGTATCTTTTGCAGGATTTGAAATTTTGCCCCCGGGTTGATTTCTTTCTAAAGAAAAAGGGATTCAAACGCAATCTCCAAATAAAAAATAAAAGCTCAATTCAGGAATGCACCTTTTGAGTGAAAAATGAGAAGGTAAAAATCTTAATCTTGTTGGACTTTCTTATCCCGAAATTTGTTGTCGAAGCTTTCTTATTGTTCGGCGTAATTATCGGTTCTGGAAATCAGTGAATTCGGTAAGGTCGCGATGTTATTTTTCTGCTTATATTATGCATCGAGTCTCTGTCGATCGTAAGTTCACACACCGCTTTAAAAAGGATGGGCCACTAACCCAGATTAAAGAAGGTCATCTCTCCCCATTCGCTTCGTAGAGCCTGCCCTCTTTTACAACATTCAACTTGACTCGCGCCGCTAATGCGGACTTATTCTCTATGGATATAATGCCTAGCGACTCCTGGTAAACTTTCCCAAAGAAGCTTTACTTCTGAGTTGTTTATTTTATACTCTGCTCGCTTACATGTTCAGAAAATACTTCTACCCTAGAATATTTTATTTCTATAAATAAGGAAATTAAAGTCTTTTTTTATAACAATAAATTGTTAGTTTAAAAATTCAAATTTTATTCCATTCTTTGCTTGTCTCAATTTTTCCCAATAAATATAGAAAAGATAGCCTGAAAAGTTGGGAAACTAAAACGTTAATTACAGACTCAAATTTATAAAAATTAATGACTGAATTGATCTGAACGTTTAAATAAACGATGAAAAAAATATCTTTTTTAAAGATAATTAATTTAAAAATATTTAAAAATACATTCTATACAAAAAAGCCCAAACTTTTTAACTAGGGGGGTGGAAAACTCAATCTAGTGATAAAAGACTCTTTGAACGTCACTAAATCAACTTAAAACCCAAAAACCCAATAAAATACATTGGATGTCGAAACGTGGAAAATTCTGTTTAATAATCCCTAAAATAATAGAGGGGGTGAGAACTCGAGCGACCACCTCTAAAAACCAACCCCTATGGAACACAGCAAAAACCCAATTAGGGTTTATAATTTATTAATCATTTATTTAAGTAGTTATACAAAGGGGGACAAGACCACTTATCTGTCGAGTAAGGTTCTGGTTTATGCTAAATTAATCCTGGCCGGTATCATCCCCAGTCGGTAATGTAGTTTAACTATACTTTAACATTACTTTAACAGTACTTGAACTATACTTTATCATTACTTTACCTACAGTTTAACATTACATTAACATTACTTTAACATTAATTTAACATTACGTTAACGTTACTTTAACATTACATTAACAATACTTTAATATTACTCTAACGTTAAATTAATGGTAAAATAAAGTTAAAGTAATGTTAAATTATAGCTAAAGTAATGTTAGAGTATAGTTAAAGTATTGTTAAAGTAATGTTAAAGTATAGATAAAGTAATGATAAGGGGCTGTTCAAGTATTACGTAAGCACCTTGGGTGGGAGGGGGGGTTGAGGAAATTTCTTACAGTTTCTTACGTGGGACAAAGGAGGGGCCAATTGAAATCTTACGTAAGATTTCTCTTCCCCAAAAAAAAGTTTAAATCTTTCCGTTTACTGCAAATCGGACTGCTTTAAAAAATAATTTTTATTTATTTTTTTTTTTTTTTGTTAAAAATTCGATGTTATACTTTATATTAATATAGTGATTATTATATATATAAAAGAATAAATAATATTAACCCTCTGGACCCACACTGGGTGTGGTACACTCAGCGATTTGATTTGAAAATGCGCGCCTTTTCTGAAAATTATCATTTGGTTTTTTGTAAATAAATTTGTTGCTGTTAAATAAAATAAATAAATATTTTTTTGCTCTTCCAGACTAAATTTCCTATCGATTGAAAAAAATGCACTCAAATTTATTAATTTAAGCAGAAAATAGGAGTTTCCAAAGTGTCGCTGGGTGAAAAATACCCATGTGTGGGCTTTACGTAACTTTCTGAAAGTGTGGGTCCAGAGGGTTAATAAAATTATTATTTTAAAAAGAATATATCCATTTTCATTTAACTAAATTAATAGTTTTCTTTTCGTGATTAAAAAAAATTTTCTATAAAAATTTAGGGAGGGATCAAAAAAATCTTACGTAATATTGAGGGGGGTGGGGGTTAAGGAAGTGCTTACTGTTGCTTACAGGGAAGCAGGGGGTGAGGATTAAAAATAATTTTAAAAGTGCTTACGTAATACTTGAACAGCCCCTAAAGTATTGTTAAAGTAATGTTAAAGCATAGCTAAAGTAATGTTAGAGTATAGTTAAAGAATTGTTAAAGTATAGATAAAGTATAGTTAAGGTATAGTTAAAGTAATATTAAAGTATAGATAAATTAATGTTAAAGTATTGTTAAAGTATAGTTAAACTACATTATCGACTGGGGATATTACCGGCCGGGATTAATTTAGTTAATTTTCAGGAATAAGAGAGAAAGTTTGTTTGTTTGAAGCAAACATTTTCCATAGTGTAAGAAATAAAAATTGCACACCATACCGTTTACGTCAAGAAGCTGGAAACAAAATATTGCACTACAATGCAAAAGAGCCCTCAAAGTGTTTTAAAAAGAGCCTTTGACTCCAGGTAATTCTGTGCGGGAAAACAATTCCTCACGGTATTCGTTAAATGCCTTTCTTCAGGTAGTAGAAGTGCTCGACAATGCGTCAGCCTTGAATTCCGCCTGAATGAGACTATCGACACGACCGGAGGGCTATTATTCTGAATTCAGGAGAGTTGTGGAGGGCTGACGCGACACAGCATGTATCCACTCACGTCTGGCTAAAAAGGTTTTTACTACTCGCTCACATTCGCCACCACAAACTTTACACCAAAAAGCAGTCCTCAATTTTCTTCCTAAATCTATTTTGCAGCATAATGTAGAATATACAATCAACAAAGTGCATCTACAACGTACAAGCCACAATATACAATCTTCATGTTGAATTTTTCTACAATTATTGTACAAAGATTCTAAAATTTTTAAAAATTACAAATTTTTTTTTATAAGATGAATGTCCCAGTTTTCGGAACCCCTAAGGCCTAGTTATCAGTCGTTTATATTTAATTTTAAAAATTAAACTTTTATATAAAATATATATAATATTTAATATAAATTAATATTAATACTTAATAATTAATATTGTATATTGATGAATTTGACATATTTTCTATTTTTCAATATAAGAAAGCATTTTTTCACTATTTTATCTACCTAATTATGAAATTCTATTATTTTTACATTTTATAGCAAAAGAAATAAATTTATTAATACTCACATATTGAAAACAATAACAGTAACAATAACAATAACAAAAAAAGTAAATATAACGCGGAAAGTACTCATCCGTCCGAAAACTGGGACATTCACCTTATTTTTATTTTTTTAAATATTTTTTTTCTATGTATATATTTTTTATTTTATTTTAATTTTATTTTTTTTAAATAAATGTTGTAAATCGCAGAAGCATAACAAATATTTAAGCCTACGACAGACATAAAGAGGATTGTAGCAAAATTGTACAGGAAAAGCCATACAATCAATAAAAAAATAATTGTACGTCGGACGGCTGACACGACACAGCATATATTCACTCATGTCTGACTGAAAAGGTTCATACTACTGCCAGACACTCGATACCACGAACTTTACACAAGTTGGCTTTTCCAAGGAAAATTTATAGTCGACCAACTGAAGAAAATTGGTCTAATTGCAGAAAATGAGTGCACCAAAAAGACTAAAGACGTGAAAGTGTAATTATAAATAATTACACAGAACAAATGAAGAAAAATCCTATAGTTCGAATACAATCTATAAATTATAATAAATATTGCTATAAATCAGTAATAAATGTAAATATAAATGAAAAATATAATCTCGATTGTGAACGAGCGAAGGAAAGTAGAATTACACCTTGAAAATAAAAATGTTGTAAATGTCAGGGGTTTTTTTAACCTAAATATAGAATAACGAGCCCAAGATAATTTGCTATCGATCAGGTTACAGTAGGATATAATTTCTACATGTAAATGAAGTAAACATGTCGATATTTTTAGTGGAGAGACACATGTCATTTAGGAAACAAGCGATAACATCGAGAGTCCACAAATACGCCATTTGTAATTGGATGAAGGGGAAATGAAAAGGAAACGCAGCCTCGCCAACGCCCGATTGGAACATTTAACGTCGAAAGCCACCCGCGCGTTTCAATTTCATCGATACGTTAAATCAAGACGCGCTTCGAATTCGAGTGTAATTGTCATTTCATCAAGGGAAACACGATGCATAATACATTTTCTCTACCTATGAATATTGACAGTATCAATCAAGGAAATGCTCTAGTTTCTTTTCTAATTGATTCGAACTTTGACGCGAATTATTTATCTTTTCACTTTAATTCATTTGGAAAAACTGTTTCCGACACAGTTCATTATTGTAATGTTAATTTATCTATACTTTTACATTACTTTATCTACACTTTAACATTACTTTAACATTAATTTAACATTAAAGTAATGTTAAATTAATGTTAAAGTAATGTTAAAGTATAGTTAAAGTATTGTTAAGTTAACATTAAAGTAACATTAAAGTAGTGTTAAAGTAATGTTAAACTATAGGTAAAGTAATGTTAAAGTATTATTAAAGTAATGTTACATTTTTCTAACTGATTCGAACTTTGACGCGAATTATTTATCTTTTCACTTTAATTCATTTAGAAAAACTGTTTCCGACACACAGTTCATTACTTTAATACTAATTTATCTATACTTTTCAATTACTATAACAATAGTTTAACAATACTTTACCATTACTTTAACATTAAAATAATGTTATGGTATTGTTAAGGTATTGCTAAAGTAATGTTATAGTAGCATTAAAGTATTGTTAACGTAATGTTAAAATAATGTAAAAGTATTGTTAAGTTAACATTAAATTAATGTTAAAGTAACTTTAAAGGCATGTGTCACTTACCATATGAGCAAGTTTTTTCCTACAATTTTCTTGAAAATGTAAAAATTGCAGAATAAAAATTGGGTTTAAAAACTTGTTCATATGGTAAGTAATACATGCCCTTAACGTAATGTTAAATTAATGTTAAAGTAATGTTAAAGTATTGTTAAAGTATTGTTAAGTTAACATTAAAGTAATGTTAAAGTAATGTTAAACTATAGGTAAAGTAATGTTAAAGTAACGTTAAATTTTTCTAATTGATTCAACTTTGACCCGAATTATTTATCCTTTCACTTTAATTAATTTAGAAAAACTGTTTCCGACACAGTTTGCATGCCGCAATAATCAATATTAAATTTGCAATTTGCATCCTACAGGTCACAGGAATCTGTATTTTACTAATAAAAAGTACAATTTTTTAAAGTAACATAATTGTTTATGACGAAGTTGAAAGTTTGATCGATATTTCCTTTGTTTTTTTTATAAAAGTATGTGTGTCGTTTTTATCACCCCTTTCATTTCATTTATGTACATACAGACCGTACATTCCGAGAACCTAAGATGCCAGAGGGTCGAGGAAATGTTTCTGTATACATGAATATGTATGCACTCGTCCCCACATATCAGCGTCATATAGCCAACATACTTTCCAGATCGGGAAACGAATAAGAATTTAAATAAAGTTGTAAACGTGGCCAACTTTTCATGCAAAGGGAGTAAAATATAAAGGAATATTGCATAAAATCTACGCTGTGTATTGTTGTTCAAATTTATAAAGATTGCACCATGCTCAACAAGGTAATGAAGATTGCAGATTGTTCTAGAAATTGATGAAGACCCTTTAATTGATGAAGACCCATTAATTGATGAGAACCCATTAATTGATGAAGAGACGCTATTTTTATTGCAAAGTTCCTATGGAATACTTCAAACGCATGAAAACTTTGAAGAGATAGAAAACTTGACAATAGAATTCAGGGTAGTAATTCATACTTGGTATGCAAAGTTAATTTAGCGCATAAGTGGTGCAGAGATCGTCATTAAATTTTTACGAGGAGGGAGATGGTAAATCATAAAAGTAAAGGAAGTGATCGGGTTGACCCGCAGAATTATCCGTTTTCGCTCCCGAGAATATACTATGATCAATACCAGTCATACCGTAGTACAGTAAACTGTGCCGTATCGACTAGCGATTTCGCAGCACCGTCACATGGAAGGTCACACAATGGAGCTGCAGAGAAACGAAAAACATATTCCTTAACCAATTACAAAACACTATCCAAGTACGGATAAAACAACTTCTCAATCCTAAAACTCACAACACTTCCAAGTACACAAATTTTCTTCAATAATCTTCCGATAAAGAAAAAAATTTTAATGAAAAATATCCCAAGAGGGCCAAGATTGATCCAAAGGAGCAGTAATAAAACTTTATGAACACGACGGAATAGTTCGGGACAAAAAATGTTTAATAATGAACCAAGTAGGTTCTAAAGTTGATGATGACGCACTAAACTTGTTTTCCAAATATGCTAATTAAATTTTAAACCTTTGGAGTTGTCATTCCCTCAATTATAAATCCCCATTGGTTTATCTAATGATGATGCTTACGAGGCTCATTTATATTTCCTGAAGCAAGCTTGGGGCTCATAGAGAGATTACTGAAATCCTCGAGGACCCTCATGGTATGGGGTGACTGTCCTCTTTTCCGGAACAATTCAGACTTGTACAAATGTGCAAACCTTATTCTTTAACATAAGTAGATTGCTTCCCTTAATTCTGTATGAGTTAGACGTCCTCCCGAGAGTCTTAATCTAATTCTGCTTCAATATTTCATAATTTTTCCCTACGATTTCTTTTTAATGGAAGAAGTATTTCAGTTCTATTTGGACAGCGCTTTTAAAAAAAAAAAATTAATTTAGATACTTTTTGTTTATTTAATAACTGGGGATTGCTCTGAATTACTTGGATATTCTGGGATGGAATTTGAAGGACTTGAGGAGTTTGTAGACCAACAATTATAGAAATCCACAAGGACTCTGACCTTCCTCAACTTAATCCTCACAAACTTGGAATTCAAGGACGTCGAAACCCTACTCATGACTGCAGGCTTTAATTATCCTGATTTTTCTTATCCGAGAGATTTACGAGGGTTAGTGAACAAATCAAGCCTGGCGAAATCTTTCAAAGTTTTTTCAATTGTCGTTTTGTTAATTTTAATCCCCTTTCTGTAAAGAAATCCAATTGTTCACAAAAAGTTAATATCAAAATTTCCTCTTCGTCGGCGTCGGAAAAGTCAATTAATCCTTTCGCATTTAAAACATAGCTAGATTACTCAACGATCCTAAAAAAATTCCTAACTAATAAAATATTTCATAAAAAACGTATTAACAAATAAAAATGTGAAACTGAAAAATTATTTGCAATATTATTTTCCGTAAACGTTAAAAGTGGAATTAATATATCATCCCCTATTCTCGTGATGGCGCTGAATTTATGAATCCATCTAATTATAAAATGGGGTTGACTGAAAATCTATTTTTAATATTTCTTACATAAAACCCGCTTTCGAAATTCACCTCATTCGTGCAGAAGAAATACTGCTAGTTCCACAGAAATTTTTCAACGATTCTTCTAACACGCAAGGATATCAACACAATTTTTCTTCTTTACGAAGAAACCACAGTTTAAATTTCCCTACAAAAAAAAAAACTTCTCCAAGACCCTAAACCCCTATTTCCGACCTAACTTTCCTGGAGAAGATTCTAAGCTGATTCCCTCCCCTAATCCCTAGTCTGTCTTCCCAGAGCGGCACGTTCAGACAGAGTTACGTTTTGGTCTTATAAAATTTAGGTACTTACATTTTTTCTCGTCGTGAAGTCTCAGCTCGTGGATTCTCGTCGTAAGCGATGCGGGAGACCAGGCACTGATGTTATGGGGCGGGTTCTGAAGCACCTCCGCGGGGCCTTGCTTCTCTATCCTGAATCCTTTTTTTTTTCTTTTTTTTTTTCAAATTCACCAAACACTGTTACACACTAACACTGGACGATCGAAACCGAAGGAACCAACGGACTGCACTTATCCCCGTTGGGACATAGAACGTTGGGAGTGACGGAAGAGAAGAGTAGAGCAAAAACAAAAGAAGGTCGAGGAGGAGAACACGTATTAGAACCACTATTTGCTTCACACCTGCACTCTAGACCGCAGCGGCAAGGACCCGCCCCGTACCATACTACACGAAGGTGTAGTGGATGAAGAGAGCGTAAAACTTGCTCTGCGATAACATCTCAGGCGACTATCGCGATCTCATCGTCCCTGTCGACACTTGCTTCCCGTTCCCGGAATCCCGAATTCCCCCGTTTCACTAGCGACGTCGCTGCGGCAGTTTTAACGAAGTCCCGAGAGCAAGTTTTGCCCCGCGACAGCCTGTCGAAAACACCAAGTTCCAACTTGCCACGGGCCCCTTCTGCCGAAATAGGTCCCAGCGCTTATCGACGACCGAGCGCCCGTATTTCCGATCACGTTTTCGACGAAGGCCGTCTTGAAGGTTGGTGTCCAAGCCGCGCTAAGGCGAACCGAGCCAGCGCAACCGTTACTGCAGCGGGGCGCGACAACCTCGCGCAGCGGACGTCTCCCGAACTAAATTCGAGCGCCCTTCCACCCTAGCAGCCGACGCTGCGGTGGTAACTCCAAATCCGGCCCGACGCACCCGTAAACACCAGATCGCCCTACAAACCCGATTACTCCGTAACACTACTACACTGCTGGCCAGTCGATACGAACCCCGGTCAACGTGGATCGCGACCTCCCGGCTATCGCACCTACGCGTCCCCCCTCTTTCCCTTCCTCTTCCGTTGAGACGCTGCGCCCTTAGTGCACTCGGAAGCGTTTAAACTTTCAGTGCAGGTGTACTCAGATGGGGAACTTGGCAGTGCAGATGCGCTCCCTTCTCCCGAGATTTTTCAGAAAAGGTTCAGGGTGTCTCCAGTGATCAGGGAATTGGACATTTCCGGTTAAACTTTTTTTTCCTCTGACCGATTTATAGTTGTCTTTTTCTGCTTTTTGAAGTTTGAGGAAATCTCGTCAGACTCCATAAATTCTTTCCCTGTCGTTAGTATCGATAGTTTTGCCATCCCTAGCGTGGAGGTGAATTAATATGGAGACAGAAATAGATAACCGGGTATAGGCGAAAGTTAGAAGTGGATAAACAATCTTCATCTGTTTCTATCTTAGAGATAGACAGAGAGAGGAAGGAATAGGATTTCTATCTCTTTACTTCCAGTAGGGATGTCCTGGTTATGATGATGATGTTAGGGTTGGGAATCGATCAGTAGGAATCGATTCTTCGGTTCCGACGAGATCGTCAATTTCTGGAATCGATTTCTCCGAAGTCAAGAATCGATTTTGAAAAATCGGTTCTTAGGCACCAGGAATCGATTCTTCGAAGGAATCGTAATCGATTTGGGTATCCCTAGATGATGTCCACTGGTTGACTGAGTATCCAATCACCGAAATCTTTCTTGATGTTGTTCCTATGTACAAAATAATGTTGATTTATTTATATGCATATCTAATTAAATAAGTTACTTACGTTTGCTTATTTGCTAATTAAATAAGTCGCTTATAATTAATTATAATTATTTTGTATTTGCAATCATTTTCAATATTCAAAAGAAATTTATAAAAAGGTACTAACTCGTCCGTAGCGGGAAAGACGCTCTGGAGTAATGGAGAAAGAGTTTAGGTCACCAAGTCTCAAAGCTTCGAAATCTTCTTTTAATTGCATTGGAAACGTCTCTTTGAAATAATCACCACGATCTGGACCTCTTCTGGAAAGCTTCACTTGGAAAGCTTCCTATTCTGGAACACAAACCTTGATTAAAACGGAATGCCTTCCGGATCTAGGTCTACTGTATGTAGATGATGTTTGCTCAATTTCTGATCAACATCATAAACTCCTCTCATCTAACCGCTGCTTCTCAAGTGGTTTCAAACACATTTCTTGGGAAAATTTCAGTCCTGCTGATGACTTTTGATGATGATCAATGAGAATCCAGGAAAATGTTTCTGAAACTGATTTAGGCGCAAAAAACTTTAATCCTTTCAGTCACAGAATCTTTTGCATTTTGAGTTACTTTAGTGTTGAAATAACATAAAAATATAGTTTAATTAATAAAATTCTTTATAATATTGAATATATAAATAAACAATTATAAAAAATGGCGGATTCAAGATGGCCGACGGTAAAATTGAAATCTTCGTGAATATCGATGAAAATATTTACTCAGGGGTTTTCAGGGTCGCTGATTACGAATCCGTTATCAGATTTTCGAAATTCAAGATGGCGGATTCAAAATGGCGGACCCAGATGTCTTGGATCTCAAAAAAAAAAAAATCCTCTCTCAATCCAACTGTACTGATTGTCTCATCCAAGCTTGCATGTCGAAAATTGGCGCTGATCCGATGATTTCTGTCAAATCTGGAAAATAGAACGATCCAGCTTAAAAATTGGCACAAATCCGATGATTCATCCCAACCTTGGGAACTCGAACTAACTCAATTATACGAGTCATTCAAACTCAATTCAAACTAGCCCAGCAAGAGATGCCAATCTGAAACTGAAACCAAAAGCAGAAAATGAAGAACAGTTAAAAATCTTAAAAATTGTAATAGAATCATCAGAATGATAAAAATTTGCTGCTTCTATTCTTTGTTCCTTCTTTAACCTTTACCTTCCAGATAAAACTGTAAACTCTCATCTAATTCTGAACCCTTATCTAAAATATCAATTTTCATAAATTGGACCTGCAATCGATTCCTAATTATAGAGTTTGCAGGTGTACGAATTGATATATTTTTACCGTGCCTCCTATTTCTGAAGTAAAAGAAGTGAACGTAGAGTGGAAAATCAATACGAAGTGAAGGAAAGCAACGCTCTCTAAAGCCTTAGAGGGATCTGGAATCCTCCAGAAAGAGAATCTTTACTTTTTCGAATTAAAAAAATTTCTTCATTGTTTTTTGACTTTACTATTTATTTTCTAATTTTCTTCGAGCGATTAGTGCATTAAATTAACGGCACATTAGACTTTAGTGGTTGGAAGCTTAAACAGATTAGTTAGTCGCTAGAGATTCTAAGTTTAATTCTCGGTCCTTGGGATTAATTTCAAATTGGTTGCACCTTTCCCTTCCACCAAATTAATTTTCTATTAAAATTATTAATCAACACCTTATTCAGTCTTTAATTCAACCCTTCCCGAGTAAATCAATTTTATTTATTTATTTTATATATTATAATTATAATTTTATTATTATTGTTATTATTATTTTATATATTATTTTATAATATTTAATATATTATTTATTTATTTAGTTTAATTTATTTTTAATTTAATTTAATTTGTAATTTTTTTTTTTAATTTAATTTTTTTTATAATAAAAAATAGTTCAAATAATTACATTATTCATAAAAAATATCCTTCCAGAACCTGGGAAACGGTGCAAGAAGGAGCGTCTGACATGTCGGCTGTTACTACTGAATAACAGTCACGTTTTCGTTCTACTGCAGTAGAGCAGCTCCGAATGAAATCAGACCGATATATTTACCTCACGTCATAATACTCGCGACGAAAAACGCCTTCATTTTATATTTTCAATTAATTATTGCATTTTTAAAATCAATTTAAAAAAAAATAAAAAATTATAAACCATTAGTAGATTTAATTAAAAAAAAAAAAAAAAACAAAAATTGAGAGAAATGGGCTATTTTTTCAAATAGGGGAAGGAACCCCTTAAAAAAATATTTTTAAAAAGGGAAGAAATTAAAAATATATTAAGGAATTTAAAAAAAAATTAAAAAATGAGCATATTAAAAAAAATGGTATGAAAAAATATTAAGGGAGGAAACCAAGGGGTGCACTTTCAACCCTTGTAGGAAATGTTCGAAGTTAGGATTGGGAAATACTCGAAGGGTAAGTTCTGTGTCGTGGATGGATCAATGAAAATATACCCCTCCTACGCCCCCCCATCTCTCCTCTCTACCCTCACCCATGACCAGGAACACGGTACCACACCGCGCCACTCTTACTATCTTTACCTGAAAACGTTGGCCAGTAGTTAGCTTAGAACCCGACCCATGGTAGTAAACTCGCCCAAGCAGGCAAACGCTGTGAATGCCGAATTTCCAATTATAATAATTTTTATTTATTTATTACGATCAATAGGAAAGGGCTAGGGTGACAACTCACCCCGGGAAAGTCAAGAACATCCCTCCTCATTTTCTCGAGCTCGATCCAGAGGGAAAAGAGGGAATGGGGGGTGAGTTTTAGCGAGAGGGAAAATTATATGGATGTGAAAATTTAATTGGATTTATTTATAGGCTTTTATATTTTCCATTTCTTTTCATATTTAATCAATTTAGTTACTTATTTTTTTTTAAATTTTATTATATTAATTTTATTATTTTTTTATTATTTTATTTTTATTATTTTATTTTATTATTTTATTTTATTTTATTATTAATTTATTATTTTATTATTTTTTTAATCTATGAAAATTTCCTTCAAATATTATGAGTTAGAGTTGCAGATTCCTGTTACCAACGATTACCGACGCTCTAGAATATTCGAGGGTTCATGTTCGTACTAAGTTACGAAATAATTATCGAGCAACGGCCAAATGAAATGATATATCGCTTTCAAACTTTGGGATATGGGAAATGAGACACTAAATTGCGTTTTAAAATTTAATTTGAGTAGTAATTTTGAAAAAAAAGCTAAGTCGGTAAGGTAGGGATCGGATTTTTTTTCAGAATTACTACTCAAATTAAATTTTAAAACGCAATTTAGTGTCTCATTTCCCATATCCCAAAGTTTGAAAGCGATATATCATTTCGTTTGGCCGTGGTGACTTCGAAAAAAAAATTTTCACAAATCATGGGGCAGAGCATGCCCTTAAAAAAAAAATAAAATGCACAACCGTCAAGAATGAGAACACGGACGACTGTCCACTATTATTTTTTTGAAAAAGTAAAAATTGTAGAAAAAACCCAAAAATTTTTATTCGCTTTGAGGGGTGGGGGGGCACAGATTTAAAATTAATACCATTGAATATCGAAAAAAAAAAATGTAAGAATTTACAAAAACATGAACTTTCTGAAATTTTGAGTGGGGGGGGCAGAGCCCCTCGGTACGTGCCTGCCGGGTTATTTAATTAGATAATTTAGATAGCAAATTTAGATAACCCAGATTTTTTCTACAATTTTTACATTTTCAAAAAAGCGCGGGTTATATAATTTGGTCATATGGTAAGTAACACATCCCCTTTATTTTACACACTTTGCACATTAAGGCCATGTAAAACTTATCCGATCCCTACCTTACCGACATTTTTTCTCTTTATAATTGTTATAATTAATTTGCTCTTATGGTAAAGTATCACAAGCCCTTAAATTGAAAATTTCTAAAATTAAAGAAACTATGCTAAGGTATGTTTATCTGGTCTTAAATTTTTGTAAAAATAAAAAAAAAATTGTAAAAAAATTTTGTATTATAAATGTCAATATTTAGGACTAGATAAACGTACATTAATGCTTTAGCTTCAATTTTAGAAATTTTCAATTTAATATCTCAATAAATTTAATATCTCAATAAATGTAGACATAGCGTTGCGGACAAAAAAATGTCGGTAAGGTAGGGATCGGGGTAAGTCTTACATGACCTTAATGTAGAAGATTCGAAATTTAGCACGAACACTGCATAACATTGCATGTTATCGACTGTTGGTACAAGTCGGTAACAGCAATATTCTTTTTTGAATAATTAAGGGTACGTGGTATTTATCATAAGAGTAAATTCAGTTTCCGCAACTTTACGTTCGGAATAATAAATTTTTTTCTATAAAACTAGGCTATTTACGTCCGTTTTTTGCAAACTGAGGTAAATGGTACAGTTTTAGCGAAAAATATTTATTATTCTGAGCGTAAAGTTGCAGCAACTAAAATGCTCTTATGATAAAGTATCACGCACCCTTAAGGCCATGTAAGACTTAGCTGATCTCTACCTTACCGACATTTTTTTTGTGCAACCTTACTTGTACATTTATTGAAATATCAAATTGAAACTTTCTAAAATTAAAGAAAATATAGTATGGTATGTTTATCTGGTCTTAAATTTTTGTAAAAATAAAAAAAATAAAAAATTTTTTTTTTATAAATGTCAATATTTAGAACCAGATAAACGTACCTTAATGCTGTAGCTTGAATTTTACAAATTTTCAATTTGATATCTCAATAAATGTAGACGTAGCGTTGCAGACAAAAAAATGTCGGTAAGGTAGGGATAGGGTAAGTCTTACATGGCCTTAATTGTCTTTATATAAATTTATGCGCCCTTTACATTAATCGTGAAGATTTAAAGTTTAGCATGGGCAGGAACCACTGAATGTTATCGACTGTTGGTACATGTCGATAACAGAAATCTGTAAATATTACTATATGTAGTTGATTTGTATGAAGTAACAAATATTTTTATATTGTTACAGATAAATCTTGTTTTATTAATATCTTATTAATTATACTATTATCTAACTATCATTTATTAGTTCAACATTAATTATCGATTATACTGACATAATTTATTGAGAACAGAACCTTGTAGGTTCAATGGGGCGGAAGAATACACGCATAACCTGAGGCGATATATAATATAAATTAGGGATGGTAAATGATCGCGTTGCATTTTATGATGGTAATGCACTCAAGGCAGACTCGAAATGAGGATGAAATTTCAGAACTGGGGGCTCGATGTATGAATATTGTAGGGTTGAAAATTCCTGGAAATATTCCGGAAATACTTCACTGAGTTTCTGGTTAAATTTTTTTTTTGGTAAGAATTCCATAGCCTCTTTTTAAATTCGATAACCAATTTAAGGGATTTGTAGTCGAAATAAATCTTTTTCTCTTTGAGATTACCGTGGGTAATAGAATGTAATTTAAAGAGAACGAGACACTGCGCGGTACGTAAATTATAAATTCTAAATTTAAATTCTATAATATAAAATTTAAGTAATATATAATTGTTGTACTTTTTAAAGACAAATTTTTAAATTATTAACTCTTTTGATAATTTTTTACCTGTCAATAAATAAAATTTGGATTATTGAAAAAGGATTTTCGGAAATAAAATGTGAGAATCGAACACGAAAAATTTTGTATCAAAAGTTTACTTACGTTTTCGTACTTTGAATACAAAATTCATATTTTCTTATTCGTAGTCGGAGATTTCAGCTTAGGATAAGATCAACTCATACCCTGTGTTTATCGCATTTACGCTTGTAAAGAAAAATAATAATATAGCTTATCTGCTTATCGAAAAAGTTTAAATTAAAATCATGTGGTCTATTATTTTAGCTTACTTAAATCCGCTTAAAATAAAAAACTATCGCGTCTGAGCTGCCGCTTCTTTTCGTGCAGCATCTTGCAAAAGTTGTGTGTCAATGTCGTCACCAGGAAGTTGAACGTATCTCACCACTGATCCTCGGATAAAGCAGTTTTTCACTGACATCTGGAAATCAAATTCAATTTTATTTAAAAGATAATTAACAAACTATTTTTCAATTTAAAAACAGAATTAAGGGCGTTGGACCCAAGTGTTAAGCTCAAAATTCCAGTCTCCATTTTACTCAACGAAAATTACAGATAAATATTTTTTAGCTCTGTAGCGCTAATCTTTTTTCAAATATAAGACTGCATACAGAGCGAAAAAATATTTAGTTTCGATACTTTTTGTATAAAACGAAGAATTCAAAATCTAACTTGAAAATTCGATTTTTTCAATTTATTTGAAAATATTTCAATTAGATATTTTCTCGCTATGTGCGCATAAATCTAGTTACAAATTAATTAATTTCACAGAGGGAAATAATTAAAATTTTAATATTTGTTAACTAAAATGAAGAAATCGAGTTTTTAGATTGAAACTTTTGACTCCAACCTCCTTAAAGAATGCAAAATGAACCAATGATAAATTTTAAGCGTTTCTCAAAGATAAAGTTCAAAATTGAATCATTTTAACTTCATCCAATTTAGAATTGATACGATATTCTTATCTATCTTCAGATTTATTTCTTACCATGTGTGGATATTTATCAGGATCCGTAACACTGATGTCGGTGAGTTTAATATTCAGATACTGATCCACTGAATGGAGAGTACCTTGGATACTGAAAATAAAAATTAGTATTAAAATAAAAATATTTATTTATAAGTCTTTATTTTTTCACCCATTTACTGATAAATTTTTATAAATACCTGAGGTCATTTTTCAATTCTACGACTACGTCTTTCCCAATTAGGGATTTGAAGAACGAGTAGAACAACTGCAACAAAATAAGAAAATTTAAAAATCAAAATGGAACAAATTCATCAATTTACTCAGTGGCGGATCCAAGGGGAAGGGGGATTTTTATGATTGTAAAAATTTAAAGGATTTTGGGATATTTCGTGAAATTTTCAACGAATTTGTGCAATTTTAAGAGACTAAGAATTCTTAGCGATTTTAAAAGAGATTCTATTTTTTTTTAATTTGGAGGAATTTAAAGAGGTTTCAAAGAATTTAATAAGATTTCAAAGAAATTCTGCGATTTGTAAGAGTTTTATGGTGTTTTAAGGAATTTTGAATGAAATTCTGGAATTCCAAAGAATTTTATTATATTTTAAAAGATTTCTAAGAATTGCGAGGGACTTTATGAAACTTTATGAGATTTCTAATAATTTTAAGTGATTTCAAGAGATTTTTCTGATCTTTAAAAGATTTTGTGATAATTTTAAAGGATTTCATGGAATTTTATCAGATTTCTAAGAGTTTTAACGAATTTTACAGACATCAAAAAATGTTAAATGTTACCGTAAAATTTCAAGAATTTTTTACAGTTTTTTAGGGAATTTTATGGAGAGATTTCAAAAGATTTTTACGATTTTTAAAAGATTTAGTAGAAATTAGTCGATTTTCATAAGATATTGTGGAATTTTTATGGATTGGATGTATTTTTATGAGATTTTATAATAATTTAAAAAGATTTCAAGAGATTTAAAAAATTTTTTAAAAATTTTATAGAATTGTTAAGGGTTTCATGGAATTTGGCAAGATTTCTTATGATTTAAAGACATTTCTAGGAGTTTTCTAAGATTTCTAATAATTTTAAAGGATTTCCAGAGATTTTTCGGATTTTAAAAATATTATACATGTGGGGCTTATGGATGTTGAACCCAAGTGTTAAGCTCAAAATTCAATTCTTCATTTTACTCAACGAAAATTATAGATAAATATTTTTTCGCTCTGTACGCATAATTCTAGTTAAAAATTGATTAATTCTGCAGAGGGAAAAAATTAAAATTTTAATATTTGTTAAGTAAAATGAAGAAATTGAATTTTTAGATTAGAACTTGGCTCCAACACCCTTAAAGGAATTTAAAACTTTTCAGGCAATTTTATTGAGGGATTTTAGAGGATTTTTATGATTTTTTAAAAAGATTTTGTAAAATTTACAAGGATTTCGAAGATTTTTGTAAAATTTTAAAAACTTTCAAGAGGTTTTTTCTATTTTTGAAAATGTTCTTAATTATAACATTTTTAAGGATTTCATGGAATTTGTATGAAATTTCTAATGATTCAAAAAGATTTTAATTGTTAAGAAATTTCAATAGTTTTATAGTAAATTTGAGAGATTTCCACGAATTTTAGCATGGATTTCAGGGATTTCGAGAAATTAATGATTTTGAAGGTTTTTATGCGTTTTTAAGGATTTTCAAGAGATTTCTAGAAACTTTAAGATTTTTAAAAGAATTTTAATGAATTTCGAAGGTTTTCGGGAAATTTGGTGAAATTTTAAACTGTTCACTAAAAACTATGCCAAACAACATTATTTCTAAATGTTAGGTGAAAATTAATCCCCCCCCCCCCCAAGAATTATTCCTGGATTCGCCCCTGATTTACTTGACAAAATTCTGTTTTTTTAAAGTAAAGAACTTCTAGAATTGAAACCCTGTTTAACATAAATCTGACTTTAATCAAGACGAATTTAATTTTATATCTCTAAAACACAAGAACCTAAATAATTCCCATTTTTTTAAATTACAACCCAAAAAAATATTGTACCGAGAAGAAAAACATAATTTTCATCTTTTTTAAAACGCTTATTAATAAAAGCTGTGAATTGAATCCATTTAAAAAGAATTTTGAATAAAAACTTGCCAATGAATGAAAGATTTTGATTATTTTGATTTTCGAAAATTTGAAAGCATTTTCCTATTTTAAGGTTATGTCAAGAAACGTGAACAATTTCAATTTTTCTGAATAAATTACAATGAAAAATACACACTTACCATTTTTCGATGAAACTGGGAACCTAATTAAACTCCTTAGTTAGATAACTAACTGTTGCACATCGAAATAGACCTAAAATTCTATTTCTTTATTTCCCGGTGTGTTTACAGAAAAAAACTGACACTCGTTATATTTCTAGTCTTTATCACAAGTTGAATGCTTTTCTGCAATAAAAAGGAAGAGAAATTAACACTTTGTGAAGAATAGTCAAGCAATTATGGAACAAAGTTAGAAAGGATTTATTCTCCTCAATGATTGTAAATTCTAAATGCAGATTTAATTAATTTAATTCCAAGAAACAACAATGAAAAACAATTCCTGAGAAATTTCCTATTGTTTCCTATGTTTCCTATTTTACGAAACATATAAATGCGTTATGCGCATGTGCAGTTTTACATCGCGCAAGAAATCTTTTGTCATTGGTCAAAATTTGGCGCGCGATTCAAAATTGAATTTATTTAACTCAATTTTGAATCACGCGCCAGATTATAGCCAATGGCAGAATATCTCTAGCGGGAAGGAATTGACATTGGCCGCCATCTTTGAAGCTTTCCCTTGTCACTGCTTGTCACTTCTATCGTTGACAGTTCTGGTTCTGCCTGTCACAATTTTCGTGTTCACTTCGAAAGTTGGAGTAAATTTATATTTTTTATATTCCACAAGTATTTTCTGACTAGAGATGTTTCTTCATCTAAATTTCTAATTTTGCGATAATTTAGATTCGAGGTAAGATAAGAAATCTGCGAATTATTTATACTGTAACTATACGAGAAGATATGCAAATTATTGGAGATTTTATTACAGTAAGTATAACCTGTAAATTGTTAGAAATATATAATTATTTATCATTTTTATTGATTTTATTTATTTATTTATTTCACAGGCTAAATTAGGATATTTTTACACACTTCGTGTTTAATTATTACTAACATTAAAGCTATTAATACTAATATTATTACTAATATTATATTTTTAGATATTGGTAGATATTAGTAGATTTTAGTAGATATTAATTATATTAGTAGATATTTATTAGATATTACTACTGATATCTTTGCTAACATATATTATATTTTGTATAATCTACGAAAGATTAGATATTACTAATATTAGTAAATTTATTATATTAGATTATTAGTAAGTACTAATATCTTTGATAACATATATTAAATTTTGTATAATCTACAAAAGATTATGAATGAACTATTTTTAATTTATAGTCGAATTTTTGAGTTAAACATTTTGTCTCAAATGTATAATTCCTGGATTAAATTACAGAAAGAAATTATCTTCTAAATCGCCAAAATGCAAAGAGAAGAAAAGCAACTTGACGCTGTTTTGGAGGCGATCATCATTCGCGTAAACGATTTGAAAACAGCCATCGCGGGAATGATTTTCAAATTAGAACACGAGTACGAGACTCTAAACTGGCCAAACTTTCTAGACAATTTTGCTTTAATATCTGGCCATGTGAGTATGATCATTAAAATCATTTAAATTCTCAGATATTTAAACTAGCTGTGAAGTTGTATCAACTTTTGTGCTTATTCAATGAGCACTTTGCTTCCTCATAGAGGAAGCATTAATTAATTGATCAAATGAACTTATAATTCGTCATTTTTTGATTTTTAAAAGATTTTTTTATTTCAAGATTTTTTTTAGAGATTTTAATTTACTTTAGGGAATTTTAAAGAATTTCACGTGATTTTTATGATTTTTAAACGATTTTGTAAAGTAATTGTAAAAGATCTCATAGAATTTTAAATATTGTAGTGGAATCTTAAGATATTTAAAGATGTTTTTATGAATTTTAACAGATTTCAGCGAATTTTAACGGATTTCAATAGGTTTCCTATAATTTAAAGAAATTTTTGTCCTTTTTAGAGATTCAAGAGATTTGTACAATATTTAAAAAACTTAGTTGAATTTTAAATGAACTTCATGAAATTTTAAGAGATTTTTAAGGGATTTATAAGTTTTTCGTGAAATTTAAAAGGATTTTAATAAGTATGTAAGAATTTTAAGAAATTTTAATTATCTTAAAGTTATTTTAAAGAATTTAAATTTTCCTCATGGAATTTTAAAGGATCTCACAAAATTTTTATGATTTATGAAGGATTTTGTAGATTTTTAAGGAATTTCAAAAGGCTTTCAAGAATTTTAAGAAATCTTTACGTATTTTAAGAGATTTTTAATTTTTTCGAGGAATTCTAAAAGATTTTAAGAAGCTTGTAAAAATTGTAAGTAATTTTGACATTTTAAAAATGATTTTAAGGAATTTTAATAGTCCTCATAGAATTTAAAGAAATTTCAAGTCATTTTTTGCATTTTAAAAGATTTTGTGGTATTTCAAGATATTTAAAAATGTTTTTAGGAATTTTAACAGATTTCAGTGAATTTCAAGAAATTTCAATAGATTTCATATAATTTAAAGACATTTTCATGCATCTTAAGAGATTTTAAATTTCCTCGTGGAATTTAAAAATATTTTGAAGTTTTTCTTGGAATTTAAAGTAATTCAAAGGACTTTGAAGAATTTAAAAAATATTAGTGAAAATTGAAGGGATCTCATGAGATATTAATAAAGTTGAAAGGATTTCGTGAAATTTTAAGATGTTTCTCGGAATTTCAAGAAATTTCAATGAATTTTAAGATATTTTAAAAGTTGATGTAAATTTGATAAATTTCTACGAATATTAAATGTTGTGAAGTGATTTTAAGTTTCAAAACATTTAAAGTTATATTATACGAATATTTAAAAAAATTTTAATGTTATTATATTATTATTGAAAATTTAGACGTATTTTTAATACTTTTCTGTCAGGAAAATTTGTCTGAAAGTGAGGGAAATGTCAGGGAAATTTAAAACTTGCATCTTGTGGCCACCCTGAAAAATCAATTTCACCAAAATTATAAAAATACATAAAACTTGTAAATTTTATTTATAAATTTTGTAAATTTTCACAGTTGACGAGTCTCTCCAAACTTCTGAGCCACGAACGTCTCGAGAAAATCCCGAATTTGAGGAACTTGACGGTTTTGCCACTGCATTTGAGTCCCGAAAAAGACGAGGATTTAATGAGAATGACTGAGGGAAGAATTTCCACTTTTGCTCACGATTTGGTTCCTGATTATCTCCGAACTAAACCTGATCCTGAAGCTGAGCAAAAGATGGCTGGATATGAGAGCAAGGCTGCCAATTTGAGCTACGATTCCGCTCATGTAAGAAAATCTAGTCTCAGATTTTTAAAAATGTATTTAAACTATTTTAGACTGTTTTCAGATTTCAATTTACATTCCAGAATTCGCTTGAGTTTTAATTGAAATGATTCAAGGGAACTCGAAAGAACCTTTTAATAATTTTTTATAACTTGAATTAAAAATTTGCAAATTACTCTCGACTTTCCTTGAATTGTTTTTAGATTTTGGAGTAAAAGAATGAGCTTTACTGAATTTTAAATAATCTGTTTTTCTGTTACCTTGCAATCTAAACAACGTCTTAAGGAGTGCAATGTAAGATTCTAAGTTTCTAAGTATTAAATTCCACATGTTCCAATCGCTTGAGTCCAGCTTTCAAGTAACTTACAATTAACAGGAGCTAGATACATCATTTAATTCAAAATCCAAGCGCCCCTTCTACTCATCTTTCACCGAATTAATCAACTTCAATTTTCAGTTAAATTTCTCTCACAAGTTGCAAAGAGAATGAAAATATTTTAAACGTAGTTTTAATTAAATTGTGTGTATTGCAGAAACAAGTGGCTCAGTATACAAAAGTCGTGAACCACATTTCGGATATTGCGAGTAAAGCAAGAGAAGAATGGGAAAGCGAAGCTGGTGCGAGAGCAAACCAACCACCAACTTACAGTGTTGCTGATACGAACGCTCTTGTTGCTGCTGTGGGAATGGGAAGAGGCCTTAAGGTAAAAAAAATAAAAAGATTTTTTTTAAGGTGGGAAAAATAGTTCTAAAACTAATAATAACATTTTTGTACAGTCTGATGCGGTGCAAATGGGTCAATCTGGAGTTTCTCCAGGACCTGGAGGAATGATGGTCGGAAGACCTGGAAGTCAGTCACAACCAGGAGTACAAGGTCCGATGGGTAATTATCATTGCGAATTAATAATACACCCTCATTAATAAAATATAATATTTAAAATTTTTTAATATTCCCTAAAAATCTCTAAAATTATGTTTTTCTTTTCTATTCAGGACAAATGGCGAAAGCCCCGAGTGCAATTAAAACCAACATCAAGGCAGCTTCTCAAATTCATCCCTATGGCAGATAAACTCCCAGAAACACTTGCGTTCCTCGTTGTAACTTAATCTGTAATTACCCAAGTTTAATTTAATCGTAAGTAGCCTAAGTTGTAAACATCAATTGCTATTAATTTGTAATTATTTCTCAGGAAGCAGAATTGTAGATAGTTAAATAGAAAATAATTTATATTGATCAGCTCTTTTCGTTTTTATTTAAATTGAATGAGTCTCTTTTAGAGACAATGGCATGAGATCTTGGAGATAAAGATTTTTGCATCACTGGAATTATCTCTGCATTAAATCCTCGTTCCTTTAGCCAAGAAATTCGATCTGTGAGAAGTAGAGATTCGGCTGGACTTTGGAGAAGAAGTTGAAGGCCTGTATAAATTTCTGCAGCTTTTAGTTTTTCGCTGTTCTCATTCCAGAGGGCAATTAAGTCTTTTTCGGTATCATTGGGCAAATCTAGAAAATGAGAATTTAAGGATTTTAAATATAAATTTAGTCCAATTAGAAAACTTGTATTGTAACTGAACTTTTAAATTTCAGGTTTTACCTTTCTTTTCAGAAGTTTCAAAATTGTATCTTTTTAAAGAGTCTTCCAAATACGTTTGGAAATTCACGCACTGAGACTTCCTCGTTGCCTTTTGAACCAGCTTTTTAAGATGAAGTTGATCTGAAATCAGAAAATTCGATATTTAATTAATTGAAGAATTATAATAAAATTCAATTTATAATTGAATATATATTTGAAAAAGAAAATTACTGTTTGCAGCGTAAAGTTCAAGAACAGCTCTTGCAATAACGTGAAAAGCATGATTATTATGCGATTCTCTCGACATTCCTTGCCATCTGTCTGCAGGTTCCTGACAAGCCAATCTCAAAAAAGTCCTTTTTAAAAATTCCCCAGCAGAGTAATTAGAAATTTGAATCACCTTTTTCAACCCATCTGACAAAGGAAAGGATTCGAAAAATTCTGCACTGTTTGGATCAATTTTTTCTGACGATTTTGTCATTGAGAGTTTATGATAACAGCAGGAAATTAATATTAAAAGTTTCGCGATCCTGAGATCGGTGAAAATTTTGGAAATTGCGATACTGAGTTCGCCACAAGCGTGAAGACCGATTAGGCAGATTTTTCGATTTGATTCTGTAATAAACATTTAATTATTATTATTTGGAAATTATTTAATTTTATCGTGAATTTCTTTTATTTATTTATTATTACCGGATTCTTTAAATTCTTCTTGCAGCTTTGATTGAATTTCATCAGCTGAATATTGAGTCACTTCATATTGTGAATATTTAACAAAATTTATTGAATCTGGATAAAATTCCTTTTGTCTTCTTTGGGCGGTTTCAACATTTTGTGGATTCGATTCCAAGCCGAGAATATTGTATCCATATAAATGATGGAGTAATTGACAAATGTAACCCTAGGTCAATTAAATCGGGATAAATAATATTGCATAGAAATTATTAATTAAATAATTATCGAATTTGTAAATTAACTTACTAATCCCGCGCCAAAATCAACAATCGTAGAAATATTTTCTTCAGAACAATGTTTGTGTACAAGAGTTGTAAGATGCAAAATTTCGTGTTGTTTTTTAGGATTTAAGCCTTTTAAGAAAGTCCTCGGAAGTTGTAGAATTGGTTGAAGTTCCGGTTTTGAAAGTCTCTCTATTTTTTTACATTTTTCTGAAAATGCGACAAGAGAACTTGGCCAGTTTTCCTAATATGAAAATTATATATTTATTAAAAAAAATAACTTTACTTTTAATTTATAATTAATAATTAAAATTCAAACCTTGCATTTTCTTTCGACGACGAAGTCATTCAGTTCCTCGTTATCCAATTTTTCTAAAGCTTCCAGCCATCCCTCAGGAAATTCGTCCAAACATTTTCTCAGCAAAATTTCCGTCACCGGTGTTTTATAAATCCATTGCACATTATAAAAAAAATCAAGAGCGCTTGTAAAATATTCCGTTTCGTTTTCCCACATTTTTTAAGGTTGAAACAATCTGAAAAATTATTACTGACGAATTGGATTTTTTATTTATTTCTTTCTGATTCTTAAAATATTAGTATACAAATGCAAAAAATTCCTACATTAAGGATGGTGGATCCAATAAGTTCTAAACTCAAATTAGTAGTTACAATATTTTTCAAGTAAAATGAAATCGAATTTTGAAGTTAGAACTAGGATCCGCAAAAAGTATAAATAAAATACTTTAATTCTGAGCTTACGAAATATGAAAAAGAAAATATCACTTTTCATTAAGTTTATTAACAAAAGTACTGAATATTTCAATAAATATCTTACACTCATTATTCTTAATCAACAAAACTTAATCTAGTTCTTTTAATCTAATTCTCATCTCCGTACGAAACGCTCCACGTCTCTCCCTCTCTTTTCTCCAGTTCTGGATTCTTTGGACCAATCAGTGACCTTCCAACCTTCACACATTTAGCTTTAGGTTTCAAATACTTCTCAGCAACTTCCAAAATTCCTTCCCTCGTCACAGCCTTAATCCTTTGCCTTCTCTTCTGAACATCATCGTCCGTAATTCCATAAAGGAACTTCACCAATCCTCGATGACTTGGAGGAACCGGAGCGTCAATTTCCTGGAAGACTGCAAGCTTCGCCTCCACCAAATCGCTATCAGAAAATTTACTATTCTTCAAAAACTCGTAAGTTCCATCAAAGGCCTCGAAAGTTTTAATAGCATTCGGGTCTCTGTAAGAATAAAAAGTGAAAATTCCATCTGAGGATAATTTTGCACCGCCTCCATAGGCTCCGCCTTTTTCTCTAACTTCTGAGTGAAGGTAAATATTCGTAGACAATTTAGCGAGGACGCTAAGAACCGCGTAGTCTGGATCGTTGTAGGGAACCGTGAGGATCGCTTTCGAAGCGTAGTTCACGGGATAAGGCATCACATGATGGATCCCGAGCTCATTTTCTGGAGACAATTCTGTCGTCGTAAGGATGATTGGATCTTTGGGAACTCCTTGTAGGGATTTGCAAAAAGATTCAAGATCTTTGAGCGCCTGGTCTTTGTGCTCTGCGGTGACGTTGATCGAGGATCTGAAGCAGGATTTGTTGAGGACTTGCTTCGCGATGCTGCGAACGTCCTCGAGGACCGGAGAAAGATCTGAAAGTTGAGCTAGTTTCTTCATTCTGCTGATGTATTCCAGGCCTGAGAGACTTTCCTTTAGTTTCCGCACCGGGCTCACCTACAACATTTTATAAAATTTAGATCTTGAGTGGAATTAGAGCTTGGAGACTAAACCACCAGAAAATACTTACCAAGCTGCCTGCACTGCTCATAACGTAATGATGTCCAGCATCAGCAATTCCATTCGTCAAATCCGTGGCGCTCATCTTCACTAGAGTTTCAAACCTCTTTAGGTCAGTCATCTTCACCCTGTTGAACAACTCTTCCCAGAATTGCCACATGTCCCTCGAGTTTTGTTGCAGGCAATAAGAGTCGATTGAAATTCCCTCTTCGTATGACTTCACATTCGATTTCTGCTCCGCTACGTGAGTCGAGAAGTTCAACCCGGCAGTTTTCATTTGTACCATGCGGTCAAAAGTTCTGTAGTCGTATTTCTCGGTTCCCATTTTTGCGGCAACTTGATTGAAGACAGGAAGTAACTTCTTCAATTCGGGGGAGAGTTTCTGGGTGTTGAGAATTCCTCGGTAGTAACAGACTTCATTTGTCGGCTGAACTGATACCTGAATTGGAAGGCCGATCAGTTTGAGATCCTGGAGGTCGTATCTGAAAATTGAGAATTGAGAATTGAGAAAAGAAGCAAAGAAGTTGAAGTCAGTTGAGAAATAAATTAGAAATTACCTGTCAACGTCATCTTTCAGATCCTGGATCTTCAAAGTAGGCAACACGTCAACATCTTCCTGCTTTTCTTGCTCCTTCAGCAACAACTGTCCATTCTCGAAAACTTGCTTCTTTTCACTCTCGGATAAATTGTCTAGTTTTTCCTTCAGAAGTTGCTTTTCAGCTTCAATTAATTCCTGTTCGTGTTTCTCGTTCGGGGACATCGTTAGAGTCAACCTGTGATTGTTGTTCAAGAAGTATTTCGCCATTAATTCCTGCAGATATTTCGGATTAGAGGAAAGTTCGTTCTTGAAAGCTCCGAGAGCTTCGTTAATTCTGAGGGCCTGGATGACGTCTCCGTCGTGATTCCAAAGAGGGGAAACACTGAAGAGAAGATTAAGACCAAAGTTCGAAGTTTGGTGTTTGACATGGAGTTCTATTCCATGGAGAACAGCGGCTATGTGGTCTTTTTCGAAACCCTCGTTTATGACCTTTTCGACCGTTTCTTGGTAGGCTTTCTCCATACGGGGGAAGTCTTCTTGTCGCATACCCTAAATTAAAAAAGTTTTTGGTTAAAAGGAGCCAAGGGAAAGATCTAGAGTTAAAGTCCTGGAATTATGATGCTTCAAAATTCGAAATTACCTGCAATCCGACAATAAAAAGCGTGTCCTTCAATTGTGAATCGTACCCTGTCACGGGACTGAATCCAGTTCCAATATTAGAGTCCACCAAACTTTTATAGAATGCAGCATTCGGTCCCTTCAATAACAACTGAGAGAGAACATATAAGTCAAAGGTGGCCTTCAGATCCGTAATATCGCTACACAACAAGCCAATAGCCATCGAGTTTTGCCGATCAGAATCCGAAATCATAGGGTCGTGTCTTCCGTAAATATGTTCCTTCTTTGGTTCCGTCCACCTTTTCTCTGAAGGTACTGCCGTGGAAGAAGGGTCTATTGCCTCCGAGGAAGATAAGTACTCCTGATTAAGAAACTTCAGATGATCCTCGAGAGGGAAATTTCCATAGGAATAAAATTTAGCATTTGATGGATGGTAATAATTAGAGTGGAAGTCCATGAGGTCTTGGTGACTCAAATTCGGAATTTCGAGAGGATCTCCTCCCGATATCACGCCGTAGGTGTGGCTGGGAAGGATCGAGTTCAACATCTTTGTGACAAAAGTGTTTTGATTTTCGACAAAGACGCCTTTCATTTCATTGAAGACGACGCCTTTGAAGATTATCGGAGATTTTGGGTCGTTCACGTCCTCGTGTTCGAGTCTCCAACCTGTTGGTTCAATTATCAATTAATTACAACTTCACAAGGGATTTCAATTGGGATGAGACTTTCAAAATTCGAAAAAGATCTCCTACCTTCTTGCAAAAAGTCAACAAGTCTCAGGTTCGGTTTAAATACCGAGTCCAAATAAACGGATTGAAGATTCTTAAAGTCCTTAGGATTCTGGGTAGAAAAGGGATAGAATGTAAAATCCGGAGCGGTAAAAGCGTTCATGAAAGTGGCTTGTGACCTTCGTAACATCTTGAAGAAAGGATCTCTACAGGGATATTTCTGGCTTCCACACAGAACTGTGTGTTCCAAGATGTGAGGCAATCCTGTAGAATTCAGTGGAGTTGTTCGTAATCCAGTCGAGAAGACATTATTGCTATCGTCTCTCTGCAAGTGCAAATATTGAGACCCAGTGCCTAAATGTGTGAGTCTTATAGCGTGAAGGTACATTTCTTCAATTGCTGCCACTTCCATGACCTTGAACCCTTCAATTACACTTCCTTCTTGATATTTGGAATTGAGGATTGGCTTTTTCTTCTCGAGTCGAATTCCCAGGGAAGCTTGAGAACTCTGGAATCTCATTGCCGAGGCGACTCCTTGGAGTCTGGCCCATGGCTTGTTCGCCAAAATTAGATTGAGAACCATCTTTGGTTATCTAAAACAAAAAATAGTATTAATTACATTATCAATTTTTCTTATATGTCTTATTGCTTTTTTCATTATCATATATAATCTTAAAAGTTTTGTTCACGTACCTATTTAATATTTACTCTTAAATACTGGAATTTTTCTTTGGTACCTTCGTTTTTGGATTAAAAATATTGTGATTAAAATTATGTTGAGATTAAAAATGTTCTACTGTGAGAATCTTGAAAAAGCTAAAAAACGTTTTGTTTTTAATATAAATTGTTATCTTTATGTTATGTAAATGTTACTTTTGCGTCTTACATAACAGTAAATGTAAATAAATGTATAATATTAAAAATGATATTATTATTTTGGATTATTTTTTTTCATTAAACAAGATTCAAACAAGAATGTCTGTAATTTTAAACTTTATATGTACTACTTACCAATTTTTCTTATAGGTATAACTTTTTTTAATTGTGAATTCACTCGTCCCTTCGTTGAAAATTTTGACCACTAGAAAAATATCACAGAAACTGTTTCATAGCTCGAAATAAGAAATGTTTATATTCAAATTAACCGGAAATTATTATTTGTCTCTTATTAACAACTGACACTTAAAATAACTTTCTTTTTAATAAAAAAAAGTATAATAGTGTCCAATAAATTGGAGATTCCGTTCCGCAAAACGACATGATTCGATTCTCTAGCTTAAAAATAATTAAACGTTCTTTTGTTAATTAATAATATTTATACTCACTTCCTATTTTCTCAGATATAAAAGGATTACACAGAGCAAGAAATTTGTTTCGTCATAAAATGTCAAATGACTGCCGCAACCACGTTTTGCCGATAAACCGCCATTTTTATCTTTCTGTGGCAACTATGACGTGATTGGATGAAATTTTTAAAACCACGCAAAGATTGGATAAATTAAAAATCGAATCTTTTACGTTTTCCCTTCTTTTTTTTTATTTATATTGTATAAATGAAGAAAGAAATAATAATGATAAATAAGGTTGTAAACTTTCATGAAACTTTGGTCCAATGAAAAGTTTCATGAAACTTTGGGGGTCTCGTGAAACATTTAAATGTTTCAAAGATGGCGGCGGGAAAATTCAAACCACATATAATGAAAATGAAAATAAATGCACATTTTCTTCAATAATCGTTGATTAAATAATTAAATAGCTTTAGTTAGATAAATAACTTTAATTTTCAGTATTTTTATCAATAAAACAATTTTACACTGTACAACAGTAAATTATTTCCAAAACAACTGAAGCAAGTTTAAACTTGCCACAAAATAGCGTACGAATACCTAACCTGATCTGATTTCCGCGCATGCGCATATAGAAGTTCCCTCCTTTACCGTTGTGGGGTCTGTGGGGATAACCTGTATAGGTGCGTTCAGATTTCCCACCCGGGTGCACATCGGGTACTGCGTCCTTTTCTAACATATTGAAATTTCGACTTGTAAGAAAAGGACGCAGTACCCGAGGTGCACCCGGGTGGGAAATCTGAACGCGCCACATCAAGGTACCTAGATGCGGCATAGGCCAGAAGTGGGGACGATTTTAGGTGGGGATATTTGCATTTTAGCCTATATCGAGGTGCTGCCCTCTATCTTTTCATTGTTTCCATGGAAACCGCGTCAAATCTTATGTGAATATGAGTCATTGAGTAAGATCTTTGCTAAGAGCTTAGCGAGCCAAAATCTTCGAACTCTGCGTGTTGCCAAAGATATTAGTTGCTTTTAAAAGTGAAGTTATATTGTTGCAACAAGAGCCAAATGTTTATTTCCTTCTTTTTTTCTGGAAAAATATTAACATAGTGCCCAAAAAATTTTGAGTAAGTATGTACATTGCATTACTTTAATTATAATTATGAAATAAAATTAATTTAAAGTTATATAAACATATATTGGAGAATATATTGAAATAATTAATTACTGAAAGATTTTGGAGTATGAATCTCCTAGAAAAAAAGTATAAAAATGAGATGTAAATTAGGAGTATTTTTTTTACAGATATCAATAAAAATGCCAAGAAGAAATCCTGAATTTTCTTTTGCTTATTTGCAAAATAAATTGGACGAAATTATTCTACCATCTACTAAATGGGGTTACACCAAAGGAAATGAACGTTTTTTTGGGCTACAGAGGGTCGAGCAGGATTGTAGAGTAAGAAAAAGAGTTGCCGTCTTTTCGAATTTACGGGTAAATATTTATTTTGACGATGTTATAACACCATTTTCGGAATTTATAATAATTGATAGTGTGGAGCAATTTACTGCGCTTTTAAAAAAAGTAGATGAAATTCCCTTAACCAAATGTGTCAAGTGTGGCATTTTGGAGTAAAAGAGATATTTTAATGTTTTCTTTGATTTGTATATAAAATATTATGATAAGGTGTGAAGAACATTTTAATTAAGCTGATGAATTTTGTAATTTAATTTTTACTCAAATTTTTATATATATTTTTACAATGTATAATCTTTACATATTAATTTATTCTAGCTCCGATGATGGACTTTTCCAATTATTGTCTTCAATCAATTAGTCAAACTTTCAATATCCAAATGTTTCATGTGTGGCATTTTGGAGTAAAAGAGATTTTTTAATGTTTTCTTTGATTTGTATATAAAATATTAGAATAAGATGTGAAGAACATTTTAATTAATCTGATGAATTTTGTAATTTAATTTTTACTCAAATTTTTATATATATTTTTACAATGTATAATCTTTACATGTTTATGTATTCTCCGATAATGGATTTTTCCAATTATTGTCTTCAATGAATTAGTCGAACTTTCAATATCCAAATGTATAAAAGAGATTTTTTAATGTTTTCTTTGATTTGTATATAAAATATTAGGATAAGGTGTGAAGAACATTTTAATTAATCTGATGAATTTTGTAATGTAATTTTTACTCAAATTTGTATATATATTTTTACAATGTATAATCTTTACATGTTTATGTATTCTCCGATAATGGATTTTTCCAATTATTGTCTTCAATGAATTAGTCGAACTTTCAATATCCAAATGTATAAAAGAGATTTTTTAATGTTTTCTTTGATTTGTATATAAAATATTAGGATAAGATGTAAAGAACATTTTAATTAATCTGAAATGTAGAAGGGAAAAGGAAATATACAGTAATAGACGATTTATGTTTTAACATTGCTTTATGAACAAACCTTCTTAATGAATTCTTAATGTTATTAATGTTAACATTATGTACATTTTTAATTTCTCCGTAATAAATAAAATATATTAATGATCAATAAATATCTTTTTAATACTTAATTTAAACCAAATTAGTAACATTTTCTAATGCTTTGCGTTTTTGAGAAACGACATTATTCTTTACTGGGGTTTTTGCTGCAGATTGTACCATGCCTTTCCGTTTTCTTAAAGGCTTTAAAGCAACGGGTAGCTTGATTGGCTTGTAATTATTGGAAACTGTATTTTCAATATTACGAGAAATATTAGTTGCGTCTGGAGCGTGGACTAACTTAGATAGTTTTCTTTTCTCTTTTGTTTTCTGTTTTTCAATGCAGTCATTTTTATTTTCTTGCTTGCAAATAAAATAAATCCTTGTTGTAATAAAAAATGATATTATTCGGCGCGTCAGAAGTAATCCATGGTCTTTACAACCAAGGAGTGGTGGTGAAGGAAGCTTCTCTATAGCTTCGGTGACGTTAAATAACGTCTCGGCGTTTAATTCATTTTCGCCGATAGCCTTAAGAGTCCCCTGTTCAAGAATAGAAACCAAGTCAAATAATTTTGTTGACGGATGTTTTAAATAACCATAGGACTTTAACGTTATAAGTTTGTGCCTCTCAGGAATTTGTTCATTTTCCTTCAAAACCAAGGAAAGCGCACAAGGTTCGTAAGGTTTCTTCTTGAACAGTATAAATCTTGAGGCTTTTCGCGCAACAAATCCTGCCATGTAAGTCAGTACGTAATCCGATGTACTGGATGAGAAATACTCATGTTCTTGCAGTACATTTGTTGCTTCAATCAGTTCATTCGAATTTATGCCTCTATCGAGAATAGTGTCTATCTGACCACTCCATTGCTCCCACCTTTCATCCGCATTGGTAATTTCCTTTAAATTGAGAAGAACATCCAAAATTTCTCCACCAGATATGTTGCTCCCTTTTGGAGGTTTTACTAGTGAGTACGTTGAAACCAACCGATACATCTGAATAAACAAGATCGAATCTGGATGCTCGTTGGATCCACAGCAATCCCTCATTAAACCGAAGAAGCGCTAACAAAAAAAAAAGGAAAAAAGATATAAATATATTATGCTTTTATGTATTTTCAGTATCCGTATTTATATTGAAAATTTATAATTGAAGAAATATACTTTACGATACCTCTAAACTATCCTGATTTAATCTTGCCGTCATCAAATACGTGAAACCGCATTTTTCATTAAGAAATTGAGAAATTTCTAACGTTGCTCGCAATGAAATTTGTAAGCCATAGCAAGTTGAATCCGTCAAAAAATCGCATCCTCTAGATTTTGCTTCTTCTTCCCATTTATTAAGGTAATCTATAAATTCTTCAATAATCTGAAAATAAAGTATGGAGAATAAATTTCAGAATTATCATTTTCTAACTGATATACGTATTAGGAAAACTGGAAGTACAATCCAAAGTTTAAAATTGAAAATAATAGCAGCTGATCAAAATAAATGTCTCCTTATTTAAAATTTAATTTAGAGAAATGAAGTTTAAAAATACCTTCCACATTTCATTTCCAGGCTTTAGATTATTTATTGGAGTTCTGCAATTCATAGCCGTGATTAAGCGTTTTACTCTTCGACAAAAATTTATCGAAGGTTCACTATCCGCAAGATCGCTGTGCTGGTCTTTGAAAAGCTTCATAGCTTCTGCGACTCCAAAGAACTATAATTACCAAATAAAAACATTTTACTTGAAAACTAATAAAGATAGTGCGTAATAAATATTATATTCAAAATTATTACCTGGAATGTCAATGCAACGTTCATTTTATTGAAGAATTCGGGATGAAGATGTTCACGTCTCAACTTAAAATTTACTTTTAAGTTAAAAGTATCTGCTTTTTCTATTTTGAGCAAAGCGTACCAATGCTTTAAAGCTACAATTCCATCAGGTGTCTTTAAATGAAATGTTTTATATTAAATATATAGTCATGGTGATACAGTAATATTAATTTATTAAAATACTAGACAACCTAAGTTTTACTCTTACCCAAATTCCTGTATCTGTTTGATGTTTCGAATGAGTAAAAAAATTTCTCATACATTTAATCAGATGCGGAAAGTCTGATATAAACCACAACCGGCGATTTGGATCCATTATGTGTGGAACGCTGACAGATTCCTTAGTGACACCAAAAGTCTTCCACATGCTACGATTCCATGATGCACCGTCTGTAGTGACTG
>UCOK01019441.1:0-134781 GCA_900474325.1 Synergus umbraculus
ATATATATCATTATTTAGATGGATCACCTTGTATATACATATATATATATATATACTCGTGAAGTTCTTTCGCAACTAATAGAAAAAGACTAAGCTCTCATTAAAGAATCTCCGGTTCTCTTTTACTCTTTCATAGCTTTCCTGTCCTTTTCTTTTTATCTTGACTTCAATCTTAATAGGGTAATTGCATCAGATAAAGTTTTTTTTTAATTTTTGGCTTATTCAATATTTTTTATTTTGATTCCGGAAAATTAAGCAATTTTGTATAGTCTGACTCGAAAAGTAAATAAATTATACAGCACAGAAACAGATTTTAAATAGAAGATAATAAAATTTAATTATTATTATTAAGCCTTAAAAATGATTCATTTAAACTTTTGAATTTAAAAATCTATTCAATACACGCTAAAAAATATAATATTCTTTTAATTCAATTTCGAACGCCTAATATTCAAAGGCTTATAATACAGGATTTTATATTGAAAAACTTGAATTTTTAATTTCTCACAATGTTGAGAATAACTTTTAATTTTCTAAATTAACAAATCAATCTTTCTCATTTTCATATTGTCTAGATACTAAGTAATCTAAAAATTTACTTAAAAACAATTTTCTATTATTGTAAAGTCTTTTCAAATTTCTTAATATTTACATATCTAATTTAAAAATAACTTTGTTTTTTAATACTTTTATTTAGTGGAAGAACGCTTATAAAGTATTCAAAAATCTAATTTTTTTGCCTAGAAAATGTATTTTTCAATGTAGTATAATTTTCTAAAACATTCTAGATTTTGAAAAATTCATTGCTAATAACTATATCTTCTAATATTATGCAATAATTACTTTCATTTCGAAGGAATTTTTAACTTAAAATAAAAAAACAAACTAAATTAATTTTTGAGATAATAATGATTTTAGATATAATTGAATACTTTCAATGGATGGAAGAATAGTCAATATCTATACTCGTGAAGTTCACTTTTATTCGAAAAGTAAAAAATAATAACATTTTTGGCTTTAATTAGAACATAAATTTGATTATACAGTACGATTTCTTCGAAAACAACAAATTTAAAAGCTATTTAATTTTTTTTTTAAATATATCACAATATTTTTACTCAAATTATTTATTTAAGTATTTTTTCCTTCACGGAATACCTACACAATTTTTTTATAGAGTAAATAAAATTTAAAATGAGATTTTCAGCATCATAAAAAATACAAAAAATATACATAACAATTTTAGGACTAGATCAAAATAACGTCGAATAAAATTTATTTCTAATTTCAAATTCTTAAGAAATTAAAAAATCAAAATAGTAATAATAGAAACAATAGAAATCTATCCATTTTTTGGGGATTTCTTGACAACTTCTTGAAATTTCCTGTTAATTTTCCGGGAATATGTTTGAATATGTTTAATAACATATAATAAATAAAAATACTGTATCCATATAATAACTTTTGCAATTACCCTATTTTGCATTGATTTTTGATTTCCACTCGGATCTGTCTCTCTCATTGCGTTCAAATTCATTATTCTAGCTACATTCTCTGGGCAAAAGCTGCCCTATACGGACACTCGTGAACAAATCGTCCACTTACCTAGAATATCCTAAATTCTAACGATTCGCTTGCGCGAAATGGGGATTTTAGGTGCCAGAATGCCTGGTCCCTGGCAGTCCCGAACCTCCCAAAATCTTTGACATTTCATATGCGCGATACAGAGGAAAGTATTTACAAGGGAAGCCAAGGAACCAACTGAATTGGACCTTACTCTTTTCTGGTTGCCTATATATTTGCAGCCAGCATTTAATCCCGATCATTTCGACCTCTCTTCACCTTTTTTCGACCTTTTCACTTTTCTCATCATGGATCTCGAAGGTGTCACAGAACCTTCGAAGGTTTTCGTTTTTGACTCGGACCTTTTTGACTCGGACCTTTTCGAATCGCCAGTTACGAAATTAGGACTCCGCTTTGGACCTGTGCTGCTTTTTTTGATCACTATTGATCATTTTGGACAATGAAGCACTTCGAGCCTCTAGACGAAAGTCTCTTAAGGACAGCCGCACTCGTCAACGACCATTTTTGGCAAGTCCCTTTTAATAATGTTGGAATCGGGTCCATAATAAATCAAGGACATTGGAGAGAACTTAAGTGGCGCGCAGCAAGGCTGCATCCCAGCTAACCGATCCATTTTCCGGTACTCTTCTATGACGTGTGTGTAGTAATTCAAAAATGTGTCTGGCGTCCTGTGACCTGCCGTACAGTCTCCTCTACAATAATTCGCGTAGTACCTGTAACAAGTGAAAATCTTTTCAGAATACGTCCCCTTTTATACGAATAGCTGAATTTTATCGATACAAATAGAACCTGCCAAAAAAAAAGGATTTTTTTAAGTAACCTTGGCCATTTTCTTTAATTCTAAAACTATGCTAAAATAACTGTGATAATATCGATGCAGGTTTGAAGTGATAAAAAAAAGTGCATTTCAAATAAATGCAAAGTGCTTTAAAGCCATGAAACTTGCTCGGGAATTCGATTCTAAAATAGAATTACTTCAGTTTCATTCCTTCGAGTTATTTCAATACGTTCCCGGTTATTCTTCTGCATTATTTGAATGATTTCTCCTTCCACTACTTCCGTCCATAATTGTTCAACAATCCGCAAACTCGCGGCCATTGCTCTCGTGTATGGCATATGGATTTCATGATGCCTTACGAATGACTCTTACGTGTAACTGAGATTGATGGAAAAACTATTGACGAGATTCTCCCGAAATGAACATAGCATAGCGGTCTTGTTCGACGGTACAAAACATACTCTGCCCCATCCTAGTATACTAATCATCGATCCCGTGGCTTTTGCTTCAGATTTATTCGTTTTGAATTGTCGTTACTGCAGGAGGAACTTATGGCTTGCGAATCGGAACTTATGGCCACTTCAAATTCAGGTTTCAAATTATTTCAAAGCATTGAATTTTAAATCAATTCATATTAAAAGTTTTTAGTCTGATTTTAGAATGAAATGTTGTTGAAATTAGGTATTTTATTAATTAGAACCGTCTGGAAATTGCTCGCTTTGTAGGGGCCTAAATATTTTTCCCCTTTGTTATTTGCCCTAAAAAATTCTATAAGTTCGATCACTAATATACAATCATACAATATTATGTCCAACGTAAAATTTATTATATAATACTAGCGTTATTTTTTATAACTGCTAATGACTAGGGGCAATTTCGTTGGTCTTACAGAGGTGGACTAGGGGCCCTACAAAGGGATTAACTGAGTCAAAATTTCTGTTTTCCCATTTACTTTGATTTCCAAAGCTTTGTAATTTTGTTTTGAAAATGTGCTCACCCTTGAGGGGCGATTATCCAATCGTCCCATCCGAGTTGCGAAAAGCTAACGTAGAACCTCTGCTTGCAGCATTGACCCCTAACGGCGCCGGTGCACTCTACAGCTCGTCTTCTAACACGCTTCACAGCCGCTGGATCCGTTCGAACGACTAAAAACGGTCTGTCCGGATCTTGAGCACCTGCAAAAATAGATTAATTAAAAGAATTCTAAAAAGAACATTCTGAGTTAGATGAAAAATGTATTTTGAAAAAGGGTACTGAAAAAGCAAGTTTGTAAAGATGTTTGGAAGAGGGACTTGTAAAGGAGATAAGAAGAAAGATGTTGGAAAAGTGATTTAGAACAGGGTGTTAGAAGAAAGCTCTGGAAACAGGAATTAAATTGATTGGAAGACAAGTTTTCTATTATTTAAGTAGAAAAATACAATACCTTTGTCATTCAAGGTTGATTCGACAACATGAGGTGAATGACCTCCGAACGTGGAGATGTGCACGTGCGATCCGCAGCCCGTGCAATCTACAAGGAGCGTCAGCTTATCCTTTTGCGAATTTCCGCTTGCCTGATACCAATTGCTGACAACTTTCGTTACGTCGAATTTTTGCCAACCTAACTGACCGACATTCACTCCTAAAGACGTCACCATTTCTAGGTGCTGTCCAAATTCCTGTAATTTTGCAAAAATTTTTAAATTGAAATTGCATTAACAATCTGTTTTTTTGTCTTCTTAGAATAAAAGACATTTTTTTATAAAAAAGGTCATAAAATTCTGTGTTGAAAGCAAGTTTCTAAAATGTAATTGACTGCATGAAAAATTAATTCCAGAAATAATTATCGAGTTATCGACTGTCGTAATATTTATGATAGAGAAATTAGATGAGTTAATTTGAAAATTTAATTGTGTAGAAGAGGTTTTAAAACTACAAATAAATCGCAAGTTTATAAGCGGAAGGAACATAATCGGTCCTTAGTAAATTCATTGAAAGCTGACTATAGGTAGAGGAAACCCTAGAAGTATGCAGGGGTTTTATCAAATGGATATAGATATAGATTCTGGAAGATCAGTAAAGGTTTTAAACGGATTAAATGGTAATAGATCAAACAAGATTGTAAAAGTCTCAATCGGACATTGTGGAACCAGTCATTCCTTTTCAGATTGATACAATATTAGTCATTATACTTGATTAAATTTACGACAATAGCAGGAATTTATGATGGATGATAATAGATGGATTCGAAACTGTTGAAAATATTCTGAAAATTACAAACCTGTAAAATTGAAAAATAATTTAGACAAAGTCAGTAGTTATTCGAGGAAATGACAATTTTGAAAATAAAATACTTACTTTTCCCCTTAAATGCGTTGTGTTACCACAGCGTACCCTGAACACCCAGAGAGTGATATTTCTTTGGTTACTCTGACTCTGTTTGTGGTGTTGATAATGATGACTATGTCTCAGCTCGACCCTGGCCCACAAGGTCGCTCTTTTGATTTTAAAAGGCCCTAAAGCTGGTTCTCCACTGGACATTGGAAATTCCAGAAGTGGTTGACCATTTAACGTACGCCCTGAAATAATGAAATTTAATTATTTGATTTTATTATTTACAGAATGAAAGAATTATTTATAATTGTTGCTCTTAAAGACGAACATTTGAAACTTCTCTATGAAGTAACAAAGAACTAGTCCCTCCTAATTGATGAAAGATTTCGTCAAGCTCAATATGTCTGACCAAATTCGACTTTTTCTACTGAAACTTCGAGTTTCTCTTCCTCTACAAAATTAAACTTCTCTAAAGATAATAACCAAGTAAAAATATAATTAGAAAATATTATTAACTATTAGTATTAGTTAATTTACTAAAAATATATAACCATTGTACAGATTTTATCAAATCTCTCATGATTTTCGTACATTTGAAGTACACCGACCATCAGAGCAATAATATTTTTCATCGTGAATGAGAAAATATTCCAAGCTATCCTCATTTATTCCTAAAATATAGAATCGCGAAATTTCAGATCGGATCTCTCTATAGATTAATGGAGTCATGGTCCTTGGATTTGTTCTTATTTTCTCTTTACTTCGGAATAGAACTCAATTTAGGATTTTGGTTACAAAATAGCAGAAAGCAAACAGAATCGAATTTTCCAAATCCGCGTTTCTCACTGTTTACATATATTCTGCAATTTTATTTTGTACGTATTATATTATGTATTATAATTTTTATTATATACATATTATGCCAGTAACAATGGATAAATTCTTGTTGCGAATACATTTCCCACAATTCATGCTATCGATGCCGATTAAGTTTAATAAATAATGTCGAAAACATTCAATTGCAAAATTATGAAAAAAATCAACTTACACGTTCTGCAAGACATCAGTCAATAGAGTGATTGCTTGACTTATGGGGTCATTGGCATAAGTACCTGCCCCCTTCCCCCTTCCCCTTCACCCCTTACCTATTCCTTAGAATATACTTTCCAACATTGGCTATAGTTACTAAAAGGTTTACTAAAAGGTAAAGTACACCACCTGACATATAAGAGAACATTCACTTTTTTCTTCTTTTATTCCACACATCGGTTCCGTTCATTTACGATAAGAAGACTAACGTGGGAATCTAATTATGCAATTCTGACATCAGAGTTGTTAGTAACTCTCCAATTTAGTTTAATCGTTTTCCTTTATAAATGAGATCAATTTATATATTTTGTATTATTAAACTAGAACATAAACAACATTTTTTAACTATTCATAAAAAAAATAGCAACATCGTTTGAACATCTTTTGAATCAAGAATTTTTCTCAGTGCAGAGGCCAGAGAATATCTTTAATTATCAATAAATTTAAATAAACGGTAAATAATAATAAATTAATATAGTTTAAAATAATAATAGATACATTTAGTTACGTTTTCGTGATTATTGGGTTGAGGGAAAAATAAATAGATTGTAGAAAGGCGATATCTGAAGTTAGACGATAGAATATAGTTTCTTTCACGATTTATTACCTTCTAGTAATTTCTTTTCGAAATTTTTGGATTGTCGTGTCCAAATGCTACTTGAAGCAATGATGAAACACTGTTTATCGACTGGCAGCTAGCATAGTCATAAATTTGTAATGTCTTGTAATACGAGTTTACCCGTCGGGTTGTGAGTTACTTCGGGCAAGTGGATTATTGTTGCAATACACTCCACCAACTATATTTCAGGGTATTATCCACCTCAGCTTGAATAACTCGAGGAAAATGCTCGTATTAATTCAGCATTGCAGTCTTCTAATTCATAAAACTAATCCATAATGTTTTACAGTTCAATTTAACATAATAACAATAGAAAATATGCTGAGGAGAATTAAATTCTTGCGGTGCAGTCGAATATGACTTGGGTTAAGAACCTTTAATCTGGGCGTTGCATTTAATCTGAGAAGTTGAAAACTTTTCGAATTACGATATTTCTTTGGGTTTTAATTTGCATGACTTTGAAAGAACTCTGAAATCAGATTTTCTGCATCACGCTCGAACTTTTCGGAAACATCTTTTATATCAATTCCAAGAAAGTGAAGATATTTATATAATTTTATAACTTTTTCATCAAATTTCTTCACAATTAGTGTATTATAATTTTTAGATTAATATTTTGAAACTCTATATCTAATTTAGTAACAAATAAACGTATATATAGCACGAAACTTTATAATTGCAATTTCAAATCAGAGATTTCTGCTCTAGATCTGAAAAAAAGCTAAAAGGATAAAATAAAAGTACAAGAATCCAAACATCTAAAAATTGTCTAAAATAAAACTCAACAAAGATAAAATACGCATAAATTATAAAAAGTACAAAACAAAATCCGGAATGTGTCTGAGATCTACAAATAAACCAAAGTAAAGCTAGAACGAATTGCACCAGGTCATGCAGTGAATACATTATTATATCTGACCCTCTTTCCCGAATTTTCCTGTAAAAATAGCCTGAAGCAAAATTTTGATTATCTCCCCTTTCTAGATCATAAAAATCTTAAATGAAAAACTCCTAAAATGTAAGAATATTCAAATCGAGATAAAATTTCATTTAAAACTAAAACCAAAAAAGAAATTTCGAATTTACCGCTTTGAAAAATTCGTAGAGTAGAAACTGGAAGAGTTAAGACTTACACATAGAAGAATATGAGTGTATTTGTATATAGATAGTAAAAACAGGGCGGCTTTATCCCTTAACGGTTTGGTGAGTCACGGACTCGGTACACAGGAGGAGGGGAGGGGATAAGCATGGGGCGTCTGCCGCCTGTCTGCCTTCCGCCTTTTCTACCCTGCCTGACTACTCCATTCCTCCACTTCGTCCCCCCTTTCCCTCCACCCCTTTACCGGTCACCCTTAACACTCTACGTCCTGCTCCCTCCCTGTTTGCCGCCTTCCTACTGTTTAACTCACTCACTCTTTTTTCTGCCCTCCCCACGAGAAGATATTCAACTTACCGCCCTTATGACAATGAGCTTAAGATCCAGGGAGATGAACGAGATCGCAACAGTCATCTTACACAATTGTTCACTTTTCTTTACAGGAGGAGGAAAAATCACTTTTATATAATTAATTCTTTTGTGGGAAATATATTAAATCTCTATTACTAAAAGTATTATTTTTCTATTATTTAAAAGGTGTTTAAGATCGAAAATACTTGAGAAAATATTAGGGATAATCTTCAAAATGCATTCCACCAAATTTTCGTACTTTCTTCTCGAAAAGGAATTTTTCGTACTCGAGCCTAGTACATGTATAAATTTCAACATTAGAAGATGTAGTGGAACGAGTAAAGTAAACTGAGGATGTAAGTTTCTTGTGTAAGCAAGGTGTTAACTTCTTTTTTGATCCTCCGACCTTTACATATGAAGTCTTGTCTCGAGCGTGTCTAGACCCAGCTCTTCAGAATGAAAATGAGAGAAGCGTGAGATAAGCGTGAAAGTTTTTGCTTACTTAACACGCGCCACCAAGAAAAGTCTCTATTACAAGCGACACTTTCCAAATAGTTTTTTTTCCTTCCTCCCCTATTCTCAGAAAAAACACAATTTTATTAAAACTTTTATTTCCTAAAGTCGCTAACATCTTCATTTTAAATCTCCTCACCAACGATTTCCTTCCTATGATCACTCAATCATTCGGAAACTGTTTTTAACTGATTATTATCAATTGATACAAATATTAAAATTTGATAAATAGAAAAAAAATTTAATTTTATATCTGATTCCGTAATATTATGATAGATTATGATACAAAAGAATAATTCGATAACATAAATTATTTTAAATTATGCAATATTGTTAGTTATAATTAATCACTTTATTGAAGGAGGAAAAAATATACTTTTGATGAGTACGGCCCTGAGACTTACTACATTGTGTAACCTGTCTGTCTGACCGTGCCAGACTACTCCACTTTGCTACCCTTCACTCTTAGAACCCTTGTTACAATAGGCTTAAGGTCCATGGACAAGCACTCGAGGGCAAGGGACGAAATTGCGAGAGTCATCTCGCCTCTTCTTCTCACTCTTTCATCCCTTTTTTCCACTCGTTCTCTCTCCCTTTTTTGTCTCTCTTTAATTCCCCCATTCTCTCATTCTCCGCTCTCTTTTCTTCAAAACGTCTACGGAATTCCACTTACGCGTCTACGGTGGTATAAATGCGGAAACACATAGCAGATTTGTATCGCAGTGCAGATTTACGCGGCGGACAACCTTCTGATTTATTTCCTTCCCATGAATCGTCCTTATTCGACTTGTATTTTTTGCCCCTAATCACTTTTTCTGACTCTAATTCGATTGCGGGAGGATTATCGAGTGCTATTTAATTTATGAGCTTGGATTTACAATTCTAAGTATTCTAATGTTTAGTTTTATTTATAACTGTGATTATGGGAAAGATATATTATTTATATTTTCTATACTATGTACAAATCATTAACGCCTCATTAAACATATGAAAATGCCTATTTTTAGACCCAAAAGTTCGTAGGTTCGATAAATAATTGATATGGAATTTACTTTGAATGTAAAATGTTTTAGAGAACAATTTTTTGATGTAATAACTCTGAAGGAGTGAATTTATTGTCAGTATTGCAGCTTACAGGATTCATAGTAACAATTTTCGCGCAAGCAGCACTGTAAGTGTTAGCATTTATCAGCGTTCAGAGATAAAACTACTATATTTCGCTTTGATCCTTTGATATAAAAATGTATATGGCCAAGTTATTGGTCATAAATAAACTGGAATGTATTGTACCACAGAGAAAGACACGATTTCTAATATTTCAAGGAAATATTTCTAAAAAGCTTCCATGGAAGCAGAAATAAGAGATAAAACTTTCTTGACTCTATTTTGTATAAAATGGAAATAATTGTTTAATTTCTATAAAAGTCTTACGGGAAATAAAGCCGAAACGAGGAATCCTTGATTATGTTTGTCATTCTCTGATAAAAAAAAAAGACTTCCAGATTGTAGGAAACACTTGAAAATATCAGAAAGTCCTTCTCACAACTCAAGATCTAACGACTCCTCGTTGACATAACTCGAGAGAAATGAAACGATTCTCCCCCTTGCGATTGGACACTCGATTAAGCTCGACCCACTTCAGGACTTCTTCCCAAAGAAAATGATTTTTACGGTGACCCGGTGATTAAAATATACTCTGTGAAGAGTTACAACGCGAGAAGGTGATAAAACCCCTTTTTGGGACCGTTGGTGATGTAATGGTTTCGTTTTCCATTAAAATTCAATGTTCTCAATGCCTGCCGAGCTATTAAAGATGATACCGATTGTATAGACGAGTATATTGTGGAAATTCCGCAATGGTGATTTGGTGGGAGGAAGGATAATTCTCAGGCCTTCGTGGGAGATAAAGAACAAGTAGGAAAAACGTGGATCAATATGCGATACGTATTTCATATTTATTCCAGAAAACGACGCTGGATAACACACGCGAGGTACTCGATGAATGCAACTTTCCCTTTGAATTATTCATGACTTAAATCCAGTTCTTGCCTTTTTCTCCTTTTTTAAAATATGCTATTTTTTCATATTTTTGATATTGGCTTTATTAGGGTTGAAGAAACTCGTAATTTTCAATGAAGAAATATATCGTTGAGTAAATATATCAATGAGTAAATATATCAATCAGACCAATTCTGTATTGCTTTAAACAGTTGATAATGAAAGCAGTCATTTTAGAGTATATAGTAGATTCGTTATAAAAGTTTTCAGAGAAGGAATTTTTGAGAGTCGAAATAATAAAAGTGCAGTTTCATTTAAAGAGAAGTTATTTTTCTTGGCGGTAGTTGAGGGAACGGATGGAATAATTTTTGAGCGGCCGTTACGTTTTTGGAAAAGGCTGGGAAGTAGAGCTGGCTTCATTTGGAAGATTATCCAACGTCGTGTCGTTTGCAAATCGTTTCTGCAATTTTTCGAGGTCAATATTGGGTCCTATTGGCCGTAACGCCGCAATGCGACACGGCCACGGTCTGACCCGATGCACCATTATAATCGAGAAAGTTCCCACATTTAATCGGGCATGAGGAACTTCCACGTGCAGGCTTGACTGTTGCTTATAGATTTAAATACTAAATGACGAATAATCTTCTGAAATCAATATGTCACTTTTTTTTACATCTAAGATATATTTCTAAAGCAAAAGAAAAAAAATTACAAATTTATATAATTTCTCTTAAGGTCTAAGATGTCTTTTTCATTTATTCTTGAATGAAATAATGATAATCGATTTAATCTGCAAAATGACAATTAATCATAAGATTTTTCGAGTTTTTATCTGTTAGGAAATTATAATTATTTATAGCCTTGTAATGAAAGTCGGAAACGATTAGAGATAGCAGTAAATTATGTTAAGCATTTTTTAGATACGACTTTGAAACTCTGGGAGTGTTCTATCAGCTTGAATTTTGTTTATGCTATATCGGCCAGCAAGAGCCTGTTAATTTATTTGTTTAATGTTCCGTGCTGTTTGAACTCAGGAAGCAGATAATACACAATGTCGAGTGCACAGCAAGGAGGACACCCTATCGAGCGAATCAACCTATTAGCACGGCCAAGGTTCGAATGTTATAGGCCTTTTCGTCAGGCATTTTACTTATGATATCAGAGCACAATAAATTCCCAAGGATTCTCGCGATCGTTCAACTACCAGATAGCAGAAACGATTGGTTTAATCACTTAAAATGTCGATCTGGAATGCAATCACACCAAGTTTCTATACACTCGGAAAGTCAAGGAAAAACTTAGGATTTACGAAGGTCAGACTCTAAACTAAACACTCATCTGAATTTAAAACCAAAATCAATTTTGTGTGGATTGTAGGTACTTAATACTTCATAAGTGATAAAATAAACACAAACTTTCTTCATTTTAAAATAAAGAAAAATAAAGTTGCCTTCTATTGTTCGCTGACCACGCCCATTTTATTAAACATTATATTTAAACCACGCCTCTTTTCCTTATTTTCCAAAGTGTTGTAAAGAAAATGTTGTCTTTAGCTGAAAGAATTGCAAAAACTTGATCGCAATATTTGTAGAATGTTTGCTTTCTCACACAGGTATATATATATGTCAATGGAAAAGAGTAGGTATCGAAAGCAATGTAATTTTCGTTTCAAGTAATCACATCGTAAAACTTTCGACAGGCGTTACCCGCAATCGGTACACCGTAAAGTTTACAGACTTGGCAAAGTCTCACCGGTACATCTTCGAAGGTACTCGTAAGGTATTACGTGTGACGGGAGTGGTTGCCAACCACACTCTGATTTATTGTGCAATTGAGTTCCCGTTAAAGCGATCCTTACAACTTCATATCTCGGAACTTACGATCCTCCTAATCCAGTATCGTTTAATGATCGAACAATTCTTTATTGTGTCATGAATATATCAGACTCTTATTTATGTATTTACTTTGAAAACCAGATTAAGCTATCGAATTTTCCGAAAATTGATATATTTTGGAATAAAAGGATTTTATCGATTTTGGTAGACTAATTCATACGAAAATTCAATCTGGAAAATGCTCACCGAATTTCGGGGAATGTGAAAGAATCATAAAGTAAAATAGAAAATGATAAGAATTTTTGTTCTGGATTGAAACCATACTTTTTCGTAAATAATTGCATTATGGAATACTTTCAGGATTATTTTTGAAAATAACTGCGATTCTGAAATTTAAATAAAAAAGCACAGAAAAATAGATGATTTTCGTTTGAATTGAAAGTTTAATGAAAAATTTCGAAATATTCGATAAAAGTATACCGATATATGACCGGAAGATAGGAAGATTAAGTGGAATGTTCACTGTAGAAAAGAAACTTGGCTTGTGCGTGGACAAGGAATATAGCTGACCTTAAATCACAATAATGTCAAATTCTCATGACGGAAATGTAATCCTAGTGTAAGGTCTTGGTTCGAAAAACCGCGAGCCGGTGTCACAAATCGTAAGACCACGAAGATGTGAAAAAGAAGAGACGGTATTAAAAAGATGCGAAGCAGAAAAAGATCGCGTGTCCTACTGCTGAAAATATACTTATTTTCTCGTCCACGACGATATTGCAGTAGACATTGTTGACGTTTAAAGTAGCCATTTTCCAGTTCGCGTAATAGCGCTTTTGTGGCAGAGAAAAGTTCTCGGCGCGAGAACTTTGTTTTGAGCTTGAACGATATTTATGCATGCGGAGCAATGACACTCTTATCTTTTTAATATGCAATAAAAGAATTTAACTTTATCTACATCTTGTTTTGCATATTTTGAGAGCCAAGACAAATTCAATGAAAGTTGAGATTGACTGTCACTTTTCTCAATTGATATTTTCTCTGCCACATTTTATTATACAGTTTTTATATCACTGACGAAATGTTATTGATCTAAAGAAAAAAACGGAACAAAAACCACTCAATCAAAAGAGGAAATCGAAGATTTTCAATTGGTGAAAAGCAAGCTGAGCTGAAAACTTAATCTAGCTGTTCGCAGTACGAAAAATGGCAACACTTGGTGGCAATGTGGCGTGATCAAACGCTTATACGGAGGAACGTTGAGAACGAGAGGGAAGGATGTCGGATGCTAAGAGGGTGTACATTTCCTGCGATTTATTACATATTTCCCCTACGAAAAAGAGACGATAGAATTTACTTTGAAATCGGGAATGTTGTGGGCTGTGGGGCTTCACGATGTCTTATATCGACTAACCAAGTCGAAAGAAAATTCGATCAATATGGATTCAGTTTCTGTGTAAAGACTGTAAAGGGATCCTATCAAACATTTGTACTCCCTTGACAAGATACACATTTTCTCCTAGGATACCGAAACAGTGATCCGGATGACTTTTGACCTTCCTTCGTAAGACAACATTTCCTGATTAAAGCTTTTCAATTTTTGTGTATTCTTTTCTTTAATCCTTTACTTTGTATTAATATTTTTCTTATTTTTTTAAATTCGAAAGAATTTTCGAGTAAAATTATTGAAATAAATGTAATTTGAAAAAAATCCGTTTAGAGAGAAATATTAAATTCTTTAATTTGTAGAAGTGATAGTAAGTTTTTGTTAGTAGATGTAACGCGATCATGTCCGTATCGTAAATTTTGTGTGGCATATCAACAGTCCTGGCTAAGGCTCGTTGCCAAGCCGTCTATTTGATCTCCTTGCAGAAACGACGAAATCCTGTCGAGATTAGGATTCTGAGCTGGCCAAACGTGGCGGAAAGAAGAACCAACAACCAAACTTCATTTCAATCGATTAATCCAATGGATCAACTGAACATAAGTTTTATGCAGCTTGTTTTTGAATAAAGACAATTATTATAATAATAAAAAATTGAACACCGTGGGTCGTTGTTGAAATATTCACAATTCGAGTTCAAGTGAAGTTTAATAAATCATAATTAATTATTAATTCACTATTCATCCACAAGTATCAATCTAATTAGTTTAAAATTCTTTTTAAAAAGCAAACAACGATATTTTAGGATTGCGTAGCTGAAGTTTTCTTTGTAACTACTTTCTGAAGGTATATGTTTCAAATAAAATGAACCGAGATGGGTGTCAATTGGAAAAGTTACTGTCTGTACTGTATTTAGGGATGATAGAGGGGTCGCGGTAATTCAGACAAATGCGGAGATTTTTCCCTTGAGGCGGCGTCATGGAACCTTGACCTGTCACATCCCCTCCCCTTTCTGCCTATCTGTTTCATCCCCTTTACTATCCTCCGCGTCTCTCACACCATTTCTGTCCTAACGGTTATCTAACTTAATAGTCTTTTCTAGTCTTATTAAAATAAACCTGGCACGTTCTCCAGGACAACTCATTTTTATAGTCGCACGAGTACGATTCTTCTATATTCTAATTCCTATCCAAGTTCACTCTGCTCCTATTTCCTTACATTACCAATAGATAAAAAATTTAAATAATAATGAAAAGATAGTTATTCTAAAACTTTTTCGAAATCTTATGATCGCATGATTTGCAAAAATAATTTCTAACGGAAGTATGTGTGATGAAAAAGGATTTATTGACCTCACGAGGCCTTTGTCAGTTTCCTGAACCGACTTCCTGATTCAGCAAAATTTTGATTACGGGCAGAATAAGTTTTATTTTTCTCTATTCATATTCAAACGAAATCTCGTTTTCCTCTAAAGGCACGATACCTAAAGAAAAAATAAAAAAAAAAGTTGTCGGTGAAATATTGACAGATGACTTTTTACCCTTATCTGATTACCACTTCTAACATTATTTCTTTGGGCTATTCTGAGAGGCTTTTTTCTAAAAATCTCCAAACATTAGGGAAATCTTTTTCACCAAATAACTCATGTCAAAAATTTCAAAAAAAAGTTCAAAAATTGAATTTATGAGTGTATTTTCTATTTATAATAAAAGGAAAGCTGAAAAAGTTGTTTTTTCCATCTGATAATTTTCATTTTCACTCCCGAGGAAATTTACTTTTGATAAAACTGTTAAACGCAAAAATTGACTTCTGAAAAATAAATTCTTAATCTATCATGCCTAATTAATGATTCCCATCAATTGTAGACGATTCATGATACCAATATTAGAATGAGAGGTCTATTAAGTGGATATAAACTGTCCAATAGGTTCGCGTACGATTATCAATACCTGGTACTGCGTCCGATGTGAATCTAATTATGGCACAACATGTCACTGACGTGTTCCAGACATAGGCGCGTACGTACGAATCCCTGCTATAGAACAGAGGCGATTGACCGTATTACGGTCAGTCAAATAAGAGGGTCAGATATAGCCGAGGTAACCCTGATCTAGATCTATTGCCACGTGGTCTTGATGCCCTACAGTATGTACTAAGCACGTGTGTCGATGCAGTTTCGTAATTGCATCCGTTAATCTCTTTGAGAGTCAGAGAGTCTCAGAGTGTCAAAACAGTGGTAGAATTCACGCCTGATGAGGACCCCGCAGGGAGAATTAATTTACGATGAGAGACTGAAAGAGGGTGGAGAGCAGCAGTGGAGTATCATTAGACGCATCATGTAAAGGGAATCACGCCAGGGACTCCCCAGAGGACGAGGCGAGACTCGAGAGCTTAAGTGGTTGCAGCCACTTCAGACAGACTCACCAGACAGCCCGCAGGTGCAACGCACTTCCGATTTTGACACGCGCGCGCACACCTTTCAGATTCCCTTCGGCTCATGGAAAGAGGGAGGAATTCTCAGATTTTTTCGTAATCTCTGAAGTCGGATTTTTAAGCTGCAAGCTTTTTTAGAAGCTAATGTCAATATTCCAATTACCTACACTGAGAAACTCTGTGTCAGAAAAATTACTAATATCAATAGCAAAATCCCAAAATTGAGACATTTTAATACAGAAAATAATAAATTTTACTATTTCAATATTAATTTTTTTTAAAATGTCTCAATTTTGGGATTTTGCCCCTACTTGCTATCGATATTAGTAATTTTTCTAACATAATGTTTCTCAGTGTATTGAAAAAATATTATGCTTTTTTTGAGAAGCGGTTACAAGACTTCTACTGTAATTTCGATATAAACTTTCACTGTCCAATGAAATAAAGAAAAAATAGAAAATTTTATCTTTTCCCACTTGAGAAAAGGGGTTTGAAAATTCGTTTGAAGAAAGATGAGAAGGGATGAGAAAATCCATTTGGAAAAAGAATCAGAAAGTAGGTGGAAGGTCCTTGTTGATCCAACAACATATTTGGAAGATTCTACGAAAAAATTTGCTTAAATCAATGAAAGTTGGTTTGGTTCAACCAAATTTTTATGTATATCCGAGAAAACATTTTTGGTTCATGAAAAATTTTCTTTTGATGTGAGTGTATTATTAATAAGCAATTCCGAAAAATTGTCCTGTATTTTTTCAATCTTTGGTTGAATGTTCATTAAGTTATCTGTTCTGAAGACTAAGAATCTGTTTGCGTAATTACAGAGTAGGTCATTTGAGCCGGTGATCGCTTGCAAAATGCTTTCCCCTTAAGAGCTTATGGGTACTTCGTGTGCTAATGGTTTTACGGGTTCGTTAACGGGTTGAAGGCTCCTGGATACTCAGTACACCTACGCTATAATTACGGCGACTAATTCTATTGAATGCAGGAAAGTGGGAAGTCATGTCATTACTATAAAGGGTATTTTCAGTCTGATCTGAATTGATATAATTTGATATAAAAATCGAAATGAATTGGTTACATGGATTGTCCAGTACATAGATAAATTATAAATACATAAATGTAAATTATAGATATAGACTGATAGTTAAATCGGAGACAAATAGTTATGAATAGATAGATCAATAATTTAATCTATAATCAATATAAATGAGAGGTAGCAGGGTTTAGCAAGATACATAGAGATGTTATACGATAGGTTCTAACAAGTGGGCAATTACCATTATTAATTTAAGAATCCATTCAGGTATCAAAGAGCGTTTATAAATTTATTTGTTTGTGTGCTTTATTGTAGGAGGAAATACTCTCATTTTTTATCTTTATTATACCTGTTCTTTTCAGCTTCATTACGCTGACAAAAGTAGATAAGAACCATAGATAAGAATGAGTACATGGTAATAATATAAACATTAATTACAAAATATAACATTCACATGTAATGCATTCTATAAACTGTATTTATTGTGTAAATAAAATTAAAACTGTAGCAAACATCCGAAGTAGACGTTGAATATAAAAGATAAAATCTCCATTAAACTTAGCAATTCCTATTTTATAATTTTCCGTGTCTACATTGTCTCTAAATTGTGAACAATGGAGATGAAAATTTACGTGATTTTTTTAGTATTTTATGGCATTTGCTGTCAAGGAATTAGTGTGTCATCTGAAGAGAATGATGGTATGTATAGATTCTCAATGCCACAATTTTAATGTAGTTTTTATTAATGCAATAATGTAAAGAATAAAATAAAATTTTCATTATATTTCAGAAGAGTCATCGAATCTTCACGTCCGTAAGAGACGTTTAATTAACATGTCGCAGGGTGGAAATAGACCAGAGAAGATTGAACAAGCTCCTTACGTTGTTCATATTTTCAAAAATGGAACATCAGCATGCGCCGGTAGTATACTGGCGCCCAACATTATTATAACAGTTGCTCATTGTATGTGGGATCACATTACAAATTACCAAATTATGTCTGGTTCATCAGATATACATCATGGAACACCACACTATATATTATTCTCAATAATCCACCCCGCCTTTTATGTGAATCGGAATGCGAACGATCTTGCCTTGCTCATAATTTATCCACTCATCGATGTGGTCAATTCACCTAATCGGGCAATATCTCTGCATGGAGCACCGGTACCAGATGGTACTTTGGTAACTGTCAGTGGTTGGGGCAGCATCACCGATTGCCCGTAAGTTATTAATTTTAGAAAATTTAGTAATAAATTTTCGTAAGTCTAATGAAATAGGTGTATTTAAAAGTAAAATAACATTGCATTACAGACGTACATCATACCCTGAAGAATTGCGATCAATTACAGTGCCAATATTCAACATAGGTAGATGTACAGATTTTATTAAAGAAACTACTTTAATTCCGGAAAAATGTATTTGCACTCTTGATACAAAAGCCGAAAAATGTTGTGGTCCTGGTGATTCCGGTGCCCCTTTAGTTTTCAATGGTCAGCTAATTGGAGTTCATTGCGGGAGCTCTAATATGAGAAATGGAATAAATCCTGATATTTTCATGAAGGTTTCTCATCCAGAATTTAGAGACTGGATCCATTCTGTCATTTTGAAACATCCTTCACACAATACACACAATACATACCAATCACACCATCCATTCGTGCATCCACACCAACCAGTCATGTATCCACACCATCCACATCCATTCTATATGCCATATTCACACCATTCATAATACTTTCCCCATAAAAACTACTTTGAAGTTGTAACCTTATCAAATAAAGATCTGTTTATTAAGCCTAACAAAAAAATCATAGGAAATATATTTAAGTGACTTTAATCTCATCTATTTCTTCCCTGGTCCCCTTTCTTCACCTGCACCCCAAAAGCCATTTTTAAACTCCTTCTCAAGGATCAACCCGAAACGTGCAGTTCCCCTAAAATCTCCAATCTCGGTAAGGGGAGCAACTGAACCGAAAGCGTCCAAGAAGTTCGCGTTAGCGTAAAACGGATGCGATAGCGTGGAGTGCAATAGAGTTCGTTGAACCAAGTTCACTTTGAAAATGCGGCGAATTTCAAATCCTCTGCGTCGCATCTCGCAACTCTAAAACCTAAAACTCGGCGAATTCATTCTTCACGTGGGTGAAGGGCGTTAGGACTCGACCTTCCTGAAGAAGAAAGTAGAGGAAAGGCATCAAAGTCCCTACACCTACTCCCTAGAGTCTAGTATCTCCAAGCAAGTAGCCAAGCATCCAAGGAGTCAAGCATGAAGCAACCAACCCCAAGCAACCAAGTCAACCAACAGCCTCTCAATATCACCAACAGCCTCTCACTATCACCAACTAGCTGACTAGCTTCGGGGGTAAGACAGAATACTATAGAATCGAATGGAATGGGATGGAATGTTTCGAGATGGGTTTGGAGTGGGGCAGGGTCGAACTCATGGACGAACGAGCCGACGGATAGGATGGCTGGCGCCTCTAGTCAGATCGATGCACGTGGCTCCAGCTGGGCGCCGCTCTTCGTACATCTCCTACACCCCTTTTATTCCCTCTTGACTCCCATCCTGCCGTTTCCATACTCTCCGATCCAGGATGGGGTACCGGGTTGGGTTCTGCCTTTCTGGATGTAGTACTGGTTGGCTACTAGTAGTACGTACGTTCGGACGTTGGTACGCCGGCGTGTAACCCTCCTAGCTTCTAGGTTGGTACGAGCCGGCCCGGCTTTAGTTGTGTTTGCACGTTCTCCAAACACACCGACAAGTCCCTGATGTAGAAACTTGTACAACGTAGTAGTCTCTTTTCTCGTTGTATTACTCCATGCCGACCCACCTACACCCGACGTACCACCAAGCGACTAACCAAACCCCGCAAGTCCCACAGATCACCTCAAGCGTGTCGCTACCGCTTATGTGCACGCTGGAAATGCATCACCCTGGTGAAAGTTTCGGATAGAAAAAATTCTATCCTTTTCAATTCACTTCATTCTGGAATTTGTTTCCGAATCAAACTGTTTTACTCTGATCTCATCGGAACCAGTCCGATTTTATAAAAAAGATGTCAATCTGACTGCATCCAATCTAATCCGAAGTCAAACCAAGACTTCTACTTGATTGAATCCAACCCAATTTCCAAAATCAGTGAAGGACGTCAATCCGAATGAATCCGAACTGATCAGTCGTTTGAATTGATTTCGGATTGAATTGGATTGAAGTCTTTGGCTATAAGTTATATAAACGATTGAAATTCGTTCGAAATTATCTCGGATTGAACACTGATTGAGAAGAAATGAAAGGATTCAGGATTAAAAAAATCTTTTCGAAAAATGTCGAATTATTTCGGAATGAATTTCAGACCGAAACTTTCGTCAGGGAAGGACAATGGTCGTTTTGTCTTTTCATTCCAGGGAAGGATTGGATGGAATGGAGGGAATTCCTCGTCTTCTTTTCTTCTTTTCCTTCTTTCTTTCTTTTCTCCCATCCAACCACTCTATCTGCTCTATCAACCTACCCTTTCGGTCTCTCACCTCCTCGCCACTTAAATTCATCATGCCACTTGACCCGACCTCGTGGATACAGCCACCACCTCATGTCGCTCCGCAAACTCCGGGATTCCCTTTTTCACTTATACCCGATTCCAAGTTAGACTCATTCCAGAAATTTCGACTTCAATTAGCTTTAGGAGAGGATTTGATAAGTAGATACCATACGGGGTTGTGAAGGGTTTGGCTTTGGAAAGGGTGGCTGGAAATTGGTAGGGTCAGGAACCTCGATGTCTGTATAAATTTCGAGGTTTAGATATCGTTGGAACGTTCTATTCATGACAACTGGATAAATGTCATTTGATATAACATTAAAAAAATCCTTGATCTAAAATAAAAAATTGCTGATTGAGCTTAGAAAATAGAGTTTTTTTTATCTCAAGATATAAAAACATATGTATGTATATATACAGAGAATGAGAAAATCTTAGTTAACTCTGGAGAATGAAGATGAAGACAAAGGTTTAATAAGAAAAAATTGAGAAGATTCTATGGAGAAGTTTCATTGGAGTTAATGACAGTTTTTATATTGTCTTATTTGTTGGGTTCTATACACATGAAAGATCCTCGGCATGATAAACTTCTTAGAAGAGGTTTGAATCGATCCCCGCGATTTCTTAAGTGTCCAGGGTGAAGTAGTTCGACCCTGCCCCGTTCCAAACTATCTCCAACTAGTTCATCTGTTCCTGGACCGTCAGCCTCGATGTCGTGACCTTCCGGAGACTTTCGAATCCCTTGGCAGGTCGCATTCGAGTTTCTTCTTTGCTCACGTGTCTGCACATTCGATTCTAATCATTCATCTCAATTTTATGTATTTGGCATGAGACAAATTTAATGTCTTATACAAAATCCAGTCTCTGATTGGCTATACATTTTAAGAGCGATGAAAATTCATAACCGTGAAAGAAATAAAAGTTTGCTGCTATATGCCATATTTTTATGTTATATAAATCATGATTTTATATAATCTCTATTTGGTGATTTATATCAGAAAATATCATAATATGTTCTTGTTTATCTTTTCTTTTTAGCTAAAAGTTGACTCAAGCTTTTATGATACCCTAGAGATAAAAACACTGCTTTTCTTGTCGCGACCTTCAAAATACCATTTTCACTAAGAGCAACGGTTGTAAATGCAGCTCTTAAGCTTTTTGTACACGCTCGTTTAGAGACACATACTTTGCATTCGAGGCAATCCGCTGAGTTGCTGAGAAACTAAATTCCTCATGCTACGCATTTAATTCCCCTCGTAATGTTCGGCATTATTCAATGAAATCTGAATTTTTGTTTAATACTAGATTTAAAATAACTGATTATAGAAGCAAAAGTGTAATATCTTTATAATAATTTTTTTGGGCAGGATTATTGCTGACAGTGAAGGGAAGAAAAGGAAATGGCGTTTTTTCATAAGATTTTACAGAGCACAGCATTACAGAGGAAGGCACTTTAGAAAGTTGAAGCATGTCCGAAGTTTGAAGGAAACGCTTTTCCAGGGCGTTATTCCGAAAAACTTTGCATCACCTTACGTGCAGAGCATTGACTTTCCCAAGAAAAGCAAAATACATAATTCGTCCTTCGAGTCCGTCCAACTTACACATAGCTTTTGGAAAAGTTCTTTTCATACACGCAATACCGCGGCAGTAAAATGTACAGAAGTACACCACTAATTCTCGCATCACATGCTTCACAAAAATCCCTACCGGAAGTTCGATAACCCCATTGACCCACATGCAAAATGAAAAAAGACCTGGATGCAATTTTCGCGAAAATGTATTGGAACTGCAATATGCCATTTGATGACTAATAGGGGCTTTAAAAATTCTAAAGTGCTCTTATCACTATTTTATTACAGTACAAAACATTTACGAAAATATCTTTTTCCAATTCAAAATAAATATTTTGGTAATTTAATTTCTTTCACTGTCTTACCACGACATGCATTTTCTACTTAACGGTCTACGATTTCAGTGTCCCTTATTTTTCGAATTCAAAATTTTTTGGCTCCCGCGGGCGAATTTCGTTCCAATGCCAAGTAATAAATTTTAAAATATAAATAACAAACGAATTTTTCAGAATAGAGGACCCAAAAATTTTGTCTAGTTATAAAAAAAGGGCTCTAAGTTTGTACTTAAAAAAAAGTCTCTAAAACTTGATAAAAACAGCAAAATTATTTTTAAAAATGTTTAGAAATGCTATATTTAAACTCCAATGAAAATAACTCGTAATTTCAAATAATTTCACTAAAATAAGCTGAAAACCTGCGACAAGTACCCACTTTATGAAACGTAAGGAAGCACAACCTATAGAAAATAATCGTTTCCTGTTTATTTGGTCCGAGTGAAACCAGAGAAATTTTAAATTCAAATCAGTATATTTAATATTTCAATAATATTTACTTTAATCCATTAATGCGTTATATAATCAATTCAATTCATTATAGTATGAAATTTTGTATCATGAAAAGCTGACCAGCGTCAGGTATGGGACAGACTAAACCTTCCAGACTAGACGGTCTAGACAATTCCAAATCTGGGCCAGACCTGGCAGTAGACTGCCATGAAAATTTTTCCACATGGATTGTTATATCCGCATGCGTAGCGCGAGTTTTCCCAAAGCTTGAGCATGATCTGTAACCGGAAATCGTCACGAAACATCGGAAATAATGTGAGTCGGTGTTCGCTGCGATTTTCGAGGAACGACCACTTGGGTGTTTCATAAAGAAACGCTGAAAAGATTCGTCGCCAAGTCCTTTTACGAGACAGACCGAGAGAGGAAGACGGAGAGTCTATCTCATAATGGCCGCTTCGAGCGACATTATTTTCGTGCATTGGCTTGTAAACTACCCTCCAACCTTTGGCGATCATTATAGAAACTCGGGTCGGATGTTTACAATCTAATTAGAATGCAGTTTTACTGCCCTGTGAATAGAAATTCTTCTTTCTTTAAACATTTTTAATGTTCTCATCCACTCCTTACATTTTCACTGGTTCAAATTTAGAAACATTATTTAGAGGATGCTATATTTTTTTTTATTTATAATTTCGAGGGTCCTTGATTGGAAAAAATCTTAAAAAGATGTTATTGAAGTATTTTGTTTTCTAAATTTGATATTAAAATATATAATAATACAGATTTTCAGAATTAGTCGGTTGATTTTTGTCAGTGGATGAGGTAGATAAAGGCAAGCCTAATTGTGAAGTTTTCAAGTTTTGGCTGGCAGTTGTACAGTTAGGAAATTAAGCTTTCAACTACGTCCGCTATCACGAAGACCCTGGCAGCAATTCCCTAGCATTTAGCCTCACATGCATAAATTTTCTTAAACGGGTGCCTTGCCCTACAGTATTTATCAAGCCACCCGTTAAAGTAGGTACAGTCTCAGACACTAATGACAGCCATAACAGTTTTACTTCTGATTCAAAAAATAAACTCCCTTTCTTCAAGCGATTTTCTACACATTTGACACTGTCCATATTTAAGTAATACAAGTAACTTAAAAAAAGTATCTATACATTTTATATTTCTAATCATTCTTTCACTTCTTTAATTGTGTAAGAAGAAGCATTAAAAGAATTGTATAAAGTACAAGTAAAAAGTACAAGTAAATTGAAAATGACAGTGTAAAAATAATATCATTAATGCAATAGACTGTACATTTGTCTCTACATGCACATTCTTCTGCTTATACTCTATTATAGTATGTATACATACATATTTTTTTTATCTTGAGCAATAAAATCGACTCCGTAAAATCTTTTCAGTGATTCTCAGAGGATTTCCATGCATCTTGAAAAAAATCACTGAAAATCAGTGAACTTCCACTGATTCAATTTTAGAGAGTCTATATTTAATATATGTATATATACATATACATGTATAACACATCGATACTATCCTCTGTGAACCGTGCAGGTATTAGCAATGTAAGCTTCTAGTAATGCGTCATATTATTGTGCTACAATCGATCATTAAATTAACTACATCTGTTGCATAAGCCTTCCATTCATGCTCTCGACCGTATAATCACCTTTTGTATATGCTTAAGGAACTTAATGTCTTGATAATTTTTCTCCTGAAGGAACCCAGAAGGTATATCTACACGATATTTCAAACGTTTTTAGATCGTTCCCAAAAAAAATGTCAGGTCTCTATGTCCATTGTCCGAGACACGTTCCAAAAATGTCCTTAAAACGTATTGCATAAGACATCGAACATATAGTAGCTTAGAAGATTTTTCTTAAGAAGTTAAAAAGTCACGTCATTAATCATATTCTAACCACAAGTAACTTCTTTTCTGAAAACACTCGGCAGATTAAATTCGATATTCACAGGACTGTAAAAAAGTAAATGAATTCAGTAATAAATTAAATACGTGTATATTATGTTTAGTAGAACGTTAAGAAATATATTATTTATTTATATTAAGTTCCTTATAGAACATTTTCTTAAATTATTTCCAATTACATTAGAAATGATGGTAAGGTTGACTGTTAACTTTACATCCCTTTCCTCTATCTACATACAACACAAAAATTTCCCCCAATAAAAACTCTTTCATCAAAACGAATTCTATTTCCTCTTATCAGAAAACAATCAAACTATCTTCCACAACTATTACTCAAAATTGTGTCAAGCCCATATCTCCACCTCGATATTGTTGCAGAAGTCCTTCATTTTCGATTTTTATGACGCTGCCACTGGTAGGATTTTTATGCGTTCGTACGTGGCTCGCGCTTATAGAAAGTTTCAGGGTGGCGGGAGATTGGATCGGTGTTTGGGGTTGTGTGGTGTAACGGGGGTTGGGGAGGGAAAAGTGACGAAGTGAATGGGGTACGGGAGAAAATTGTGGGGGGGTGGTGGATAGCGAGAAAGTTTCGCATTTGGGAAGGTCGATAACTCCCCAGGGTAGCGAGAACACTTGGGTAATTCACGGATGTAACTAATTAACGGGGGGTAAATGATTCTTGGCAAGTTCATTCAACGGCCGCCAGCCATGCGAACGAGAGGCTGGTCGTCTATCTCCAGGCGCGCCTGTTAATACACTTTTGCGCAATTCCCTGTCACGAGTAATGGTTTCCTCTTGAAACATGAAAAACTCTCGGGGCGATCGCAGCACAATAAACCTGCCGAAATTATGACTGCAGCCCTCGAAATATGCACATTAAAGAGGAAGAAAGTATGTAAAGGTACAATGCTTGATAATAAAGCGTTCGATGCAGCTTATTTGACTCATTGGTCGGAACCAAAAGAAAAAGGATTCTGCTGCATTTGAAATTGCGCAATTTCCGCCGCACTTGGACGATGCGGGATTCAAATTTTTCATTGTTACATGCATCCGTCGAAAAATCATTTGGAGGGAAAAAAATTATGGTTGAAGATATGTTGAGGAACTTGTATTTTTATATTGTTACTTAAATATAGGCATTTACATGCTTGTAAGGTTTACGATATTTTACACACCGAAAAAATGTCCAGTTATACAAAGTCGATCAATAGTATAAAACCATACGTACAACAGTGTTGAAGTTTTTCATGAAAAAAAGTCTTAACGACTTGACCATCCTAAATTACGATGTCTCCTGAAATAATAGTTTCACGATTTCCCTCATCCTTCGCCGGCTAGATTCGTAGATTCGTGAATGCTTCGGGGGCAATAAAAAAAGAGATTCCCATTTTATGCTTTCATTGCCGCAGAAAGGAAGAAATATTTCTGGAATAATACGTTTTCGGTATTTCTTCATTTTTGCTTCATAATTTCAAAAGTGGATCAATGTAAATTCTTCTGCACCAAAATTAATTAAAAATTGTTTAATTCTTCCGTAAATTCTGATAAATTAATTAAAGAAAAGAAAACTATACTTCTTTTCTTGAACTTAGAAGAGGAAAGCAAAGTAATTCAAGTTTACCAGACGAAAGTCTTTTTTCGGAAAAAATTGGAAAGTTTTTGAAGAATTCTGATGGTGAACGTGTGCTGAAAGTTTCATATGCATTTGTTGTGTTTGTCACTGTCTCATCGGCAATTTTCAAGCACCATTGACTGCACCATCTCAAAGTTGGAAACTCCTCGTATGCGTTGTTCTTCCTTATATTGCGGAGAGAATTCAATTTCAAAATGCAAGAATTTTTCGCATTTCGTTTCCCTTTATAATCTTCTCAAAATTTAATCAGATGATGTTTCAAATGTTCTTTGAAACTTGTTCAATTGAAAATATTAATCGATTTTCTATTGCATAATAACTTTTAATCCTAAACAATGTTTCCATTTATTTTCAGGTCATCTAAATTTCCCTGTAAATTTATGGAATTGTCGTACAGTTAATGCTTCCCTCTTTTACTCCGCATTTCGAAATTTATCTTCAGGGTTCAGTGTCCAAAAATTTCATCAAATAGATTAGCAGAAAGTAAATTTAGAATATAAATTTCTTTCCAAAGCAGACACTTAAACGATTTAATTTAATTCAATATTTTCAATTCTTGCTGAACGAATTCAATGAATGGATTGTCAGAATTGTTTTGATTTAACCAAGTACGCAATGCAATTCCATGGCATAGCTATTCACTCTTAAAAGAAAAAATTACTTTTCCGAGACTGAAGAAACTTTCATCCGTCGGCATTCGATTTACCGCCCACAAGACAGGGGGTGGAAAAAATAAAAAAACTTTCAAAATATGCACGTCTGTGATTTCCGCGAAGAAAATACTTTTTCCAAGAGAAAAAGTTATAATTTTTTCTCCGCACTTATACTTCTCAGCAAGTGGCGAAAGTTACAGTGGACTTTCACAAAAGAATTGCTCTTGAGATAACGGATTAGTACCCTACGTCAGATATAACTCTGAAAGACATACTTATAGATGAATCGTTTATTACATCTGGAAACACAACTCTAAAAGAGATAAATATGAAAAATAGACTCTAGATCAAAAACTCAAGCAAAAAGTCTTGAGGGACAATTTTCCAAAGTAAATAGTTACGGGATTAGAAGGATCTAAAGTTGAAGCAATGAAATGCGGCTTAGCGCTTTTATAGCGCATAGTTCATCAAGTTTAATTTAATTTATTTCGAAAACTATCGACTCTAAGAAAAATTCGATCATAATTTAATTGAAATAGCTGAGAACTTTATGAAGGTTGTTTTTTGTTTCAGAGATAGTCGAAGGCTTTGAATTGCAGATGTTTTTTAAGTTTTTTCTTTACTTCTTCGTGACATTCTCATCTTTCAATTCGTCCTTGCCATTTGCAGAAGTGTCGTCTCTTTTTTAGAGAAAACAAAGTTTTCTTCTTATCTCGAGTATCGATTGCATGAGGCGTCGTGTGCCTGCTAACTATTTTCTCGATAAACGACTTTGAACGGTTGGTTCAAGTTACAAAGGGGCCGAGAGAGACGCTCGATCTTCTCGAGAGTGGGACTCGTGGATTTCGAGGTCGAGGCATTTCAAACTTTCTCAGCTTTTGCATTATCACTGGTATCAAAATGCTGAATTGAAAGTGTCCTGAAAGTTGCAAGTTTTTCATTTTTTAATGAAATTTACTCACTACAAATGAATGAAATTAATATTGTTAAAACAATTCAAGGTGAAATTTGAGAAAAATAGAATTTTTTGAAGCGAAATATGGTTACAATTAATATAACGCACTTTCTTCGGCGGGACAGGAGCAACGACTTCCAGAAATGGCAAAGTTTTGAACTATAAATCCACCACTGGTATGACGGACCACTAAGAAAAGCGTGAGTTTACTTTAAGTGTAACAAAAGAGAAAAACGGACACTGACATCAAGCGTAATTTACGGGCCGTTAAAGTGTTAACAATTTACTGCACAGCATTGTCACTGTGTTCATGACACACCATAGAATATGAATAAAGATGTGAACAACTTCGATGTCAATCACAATACAATCATAAATAATCTATTATTGTTGTTTGTCAGCAAGTTTTCATTTTTTTGTTATAAATTTATGCAGATATCGGGTTTCTGTTTAAATTTTCACCTACAATTCCATTATAAAGTATAAGGTGTCAAGGTTGCTTTTATTATATGCAGAAACTTTATCAATGTCTCTAAAGTGTAAATAATTTCCTACCAAACGAGGTTCTAACTCAAGCGAAAATAACAGTTTTTAGTCCTCTTAGTTAGATTTTAAATAAATATTCAAATAAGTTTAGTAAAAATTTTTTTTAATTCCCAACACTCGCTGGCTACTTGAAGACTTTTAGTTATTTCTGTTTGAGTGCCGACATGAGCTACTTGAGTACACTTCTCTTTTTATAGGTCACTTTCAGATATTGGAGAATGCAACAAGTGGGATAAAGCAGAGGTAAAATCCCAGGTGAAATTCCACGTTTCCATGTCTCCATGAATCTATGAAATGTAAATATTCCTTAAAGTAAATTTAGAACAAAAATCAGATTTACTAATCTTGCAAATAATTTGAATGCGCTACAATTAAAATTCAGCCTTTAAAAAATTGTTAATTTAATCGCGAAGCTTTATTCTTCAATCAAGTTATGCATTTGAATCAAGAAATCTTTCAAATCGAATCAAATATACAGAAAAGAGTGAATGTTTATATTTTATTAGTACTTTCGAAACATGAAGGCAAAACAAATATTCTTGAAATTATGAATCAGTAAAAGTGAATTGGTGATGCATGGAAATAAATGAATATTCAAGCTAAGTATATCTAGATTCTTATCATAATATCTAGATATTTAATTTGAATATCAAGATATTATGGCTAAATATTATAGTGACTTATAATCAAATAATCATCAACGTTGAAATTACTGGCGGGAACTTGTGTGGATCGATACATACGCGACCATTTTTCCTGCAATTAAAAGTTTTCCGCCAAGTACGTCTGAGCATCAATTAAGCGTCGTTATTAATAAAACGTCTAGTGCGCAATTAATGCGGGTAACTTAACTCATTAGGGGCATGTTTTCCGCATAAGTACACAGAGAAAAATTGATATTCAACGTTAATATCTTGGACAGTGAACTATGCGACAGCTGTCTAAGATATTCAGCCTAAATATCTTTATATAAATAGATTAAATAGCTGAATGTCCGAATATCCATTTTTTTCCATGCAGGATACAATTTCCGTGACTACCTCTCAGCCATTGATAAAATATCATACCGGTGATGAAATAAGTTCCATTATAGTAGGAAGTCATTGATTTAATTGCACCTTGAATAACTTAGTAGAGGGGAGTGTTAATAACATTTACAATTTGCAAACAATTAAGAGCGCAAATGTTTATACATATATAAAGAAGTATTAAAATTATGACTAATAAAAAGGTTAATTAACTGAGACGAAATTTTGAAATTTATTGCCTTATTTCGTATAACGATAAAATTTTTAAAATATGGTCTTACAATAAAAAAAGTGTTAGAGATTCTTTTTAATAATAAATGAATAAAAATTATCTAGAATTCGGTCATTTATGGATATCAAATTTGGTTATCTTAAGAGTAGTAACATGTTTGTGAATTATAACGTTGATCCCTTCATTCTTGAAGTTAATTCAATTTTTCATGCATGCGACACACTAATGACCAATTGAGAAGAAAGTGAATTTAACTCGATAAATCCAGTTTATGAGATTCTTCTGTGTATCTATAAATTTACCTATACTAAATATGGTAATTGAACAAATTATTAAAAATATACAAATAGAATCGATATATAATATATATAATAATTATTACTAAAGTATATTGCGATAATAAGCATTAGAATCCTTTTTGAAAATAAGATTCTAATTGTTTGGAATGATGTTCTAGTGAATTAAAAGAAAAGTGAATGAGTGTTGATTTAGAGGGTTTCTTGTGTAAATGAAGGGCGCAATGGTAGATAATGGATTTAAGGGTAAATCCTGTTTATTTATTCGGTCTCCTTATTACACAGAGGATTTCACTTGTATTCAGTTACGAAAATCCCTTGGGAAACATTAACTCCTTCTATTTTCTTATTTCATTACTGCTTAGCTCGATTTTCAATTAATCACAACATTTAATCAAGGAGACAATAATGCCATACTTCAATAATATTCTAAATTATTTCCTTAATTTTTGAACTCTTTTGTATAAATTTTCTTTCAAGTTTTTATTTCAATGCCAGGGTCGTTGAATGTGGAATATTCAGACTATAAGAATTTTCCTGAACATTTTAAGCCCCCATAACATAGACCGTGTTGACTTTCTAATAAAATTTTACAACAGCGTTTACTGCAGCTTTTATTTGCAGATCTATTTTCCAGTCATAATTTTATTTTATTTTCCTTTTTTTTCTCTTACTTTTCTCAGTCCGCTTAATTCTTTATCTTCAACCAAAGACGTATAGAAGATCTAAATAAACCTTACAATGTCGATGGTGAAATTCACTTTAAATTAACTTATGCTAGATAGGTTGATAGGGATCAATTCAATGATATTGAAAAAGTTCAGCGAATAGGATGACGATGAGTGAAAAATTCGACTGAAATTGTTTTCGATGCTACATAATTCGAGATAATCAGTCGCAATCACAGGAGAATCCCATTCGAATCTCTACATTGTTACCAACCAAGTCTGGAAAATCCAGTCACGTCTGCTGACTCAATTTAATTTTCCTTTTTCTTTGGATTGCCATCTTTCTTTACTTTTTCGACTTTTATCATTCTCTGATACATGGGAAGGGGTTTTTCACGATTACATTAAATCGACCCGTCGGCGAAGCAGAATATGAACTAGAGGATCCTGACAATGCAAAAATTACAAATTAAAAAATATTTTTTGACATTATGTAAGCAAAGGAATTACTTGAAATAAATTAACAATAATGAAAATTCAAAAAAAATGCAAAAGGGGTGAGAAGTCATTGCGCTCCAGCCAAGAAATTTTCTACGATGCGGCGGTTCAATTAATCATATTTTCTGCTCTTTACTTTATATTCTTTTGGTCATGGAATATTTATACAATCTTTCCAATCAAAATTGACTGTCCCTTATTATTATAAACTTCTTTTTCCGACATAATGCGTCCCTCATGTTATAGGTTGATAACTATAACATAATTAACCACCGATTCGTGGAATTCGTAGAGCTGTGACAACTTTTAGCGTCTGACGAGAATTTGAGAATCTTTTTTTATGTTCCATTATACCGATTCTGTCACTTTTTACGTGATCGATAAGAACACCAGGGCCCCGGTAGTTTCATACTTTCCTTGCGACATGTTCTTCGAAAAGTATGACGTGTTCTTTACCTATGCATAGTTATAGAATTGGCTCAAGTGAAAGAACAAATGCCACTCAGTTGCACTTTGTTTGTGACCATTGGGAAAGAGCAATAAACTCCTCGTATTCCAAACTCTATCACAAATTACCTACTGGCTTGAAGCAAAAGTTATAGCGGGAATATTATATATAGAATTACAAAGGGAGAGTATTCAAGAATAGATGAGAATTAATAAATTTCTTTATCTAGAAAGTAATAAGTGATCTATTTTCGAAGAATTCCATAGAAACCAGTCGACCCTGAACCTTTCACGGAATCTGATTTAAATTCTTGACAATAATTCCGGTTCTAAAATCTCTGGAATGCTAGTTTGAAAAAAGAATTGAGTTTACTAATTTTGAGTAAAGAATAAAAATAATTTATGATTGAAATATAATGATTGAATCTACTGTGGTCGAATATAATGCTTGTCATACAGATTAGTCATACCCTATAAAATGAAAGAGTGATTTTTGTTTTCGTTTGCTGATTATGTGATTCTGAGAAATTTCTAAAGAATAATTTTCCTATTTAACTTAAGGGACAATCCTTTGTCTGGTACTGGATGCCATTTCAGTTTCAGGGACGATTCTTTGTTGCAACTGTTCTTTCATCGCACGAGTGCCAATATCAGAGCCAACGACAGTTCTTCACTTCGATTGATGACGTTCCACATTTATTTTCCATAATTTAATTAATAAGAAATATATTTTCACTATCTTCCAGACGTTTTATGATTTTATTATAGAAGCTGATGTTTAATAAGCTGATTTCCCTAATTCAATCAATGAAATCTGGTGGATTGCGAATGAAATTTGAGGTTTATATTTTAATTTACTGGAACAATGAAAATATGTTGGGAAAAATGAATGGTGAAGATATGATTATGGAAAGTGCGATAAAAAATGATCACTTAGATGATTACGACGTGGAAAGTAATCTTGTTGAATATATGAGAAGGGGTAACAAATAGAGTGATTAGTTAGTGAGAATCGAAGAGATTCTTTCAGAGAATGCAACGGAGATCGCATTGGCTCGAGGTCGCAGTCGTAAACTAATACATATGTATAAGGGTACCTCGTAACCAAGGATTGGTCTCCCTGTCCAAGAGAGAAGAAGACGAAGAACGCCTTTCTCATTAATTTTACTGTAGCGAATCGTAGTAAATGTCGCAGTGTGCGGTAACATTACGTTTCTACCTTGGGTTCTATTACCCTTGTTGTAGAGTTACTGAACTATAGACCAGCTCTGCGACACCCATGACTACAGGCCACGTGGCTCCAGACGTGTGGCTAAGTATGCACGCGAACGTCCGTTAGCTTTCCATGTCAGGATTCATTCTTTTATAGAGTTTTCATCCTTCTTTCTTTTTTTTTTTATCAAAAATTGCCCATTTACTCTTCATTTCAATCTGCACCTTCATGTGAAGATTTTCAGTTCGAATTTTGAGCATTTATCTTGAAGAGAAAAAAAATTTGGGACAAATGAAATTGAGGGGTGTATAATTACATCTTGAATTTATGGAAAAATAGATTAAAAATTTAAGTTCTTGAGGATATTTTTAGTGTGAGAATTGTTAAGTCCTTATCAAGTCTTTTTTATTACTTATGAAGAAATTGAGCTCAATTTCAACTTTTTTAAATTCGTACTTTACACTATATGACAGAATTAAAAATATCGCAATGTATACTTTATATTGAGTGACATAATTTCTAGGTAAAGTGTATAAAGTGTTGAGTCAGAGTTTTTCAGATTTGTTGAATTGTCGGGGTGAAAGTTGAAATTGCAATTTGATGATAAATTACAACAGGTTTGGAAGTACCTTGCATGAAAAATCAAGCAATATTCGAAAGTTTTGAACAACTGAACTGGATATCGGAATTTCAAATTGAGTTGCAAGATTTTATTTTTCAAGTCAGTTTAAAAAGCAATAAAGTAAAAGCAAAAAATTAAGGGTTTATTCAGAAGATAAATCAAAAAATGAGAAAGTTGAAGTAAAAACTGAATTAAAAATGATATTGTAAGATTGTAAGCAAATTTTAGGGAAGGAATTTTACATAAAAATTCGTGGTTGTCAGGGTATGAGGGTTTCCAAAGGTGGTATAAAAGTTCAAGTAATTGCAAGTAAGGCGACGATCGCAGTCGAACAACGCATCGTAAAAGTATGTTGTCAGTTAGTACGACTGGTTGCGGATTTACATACAACTTCATTTCATCTCTTCGGCTCGTACTTTTCAAATCTTTCCCCTCAACCCTTACTCACCCATCCCTTTTACATATCTTGATTTTTCCAAAGAAATTTGCTTTTTCAACTGTAAAGTTTTCTTTTATCTCCAACCTTTATTTAATTTTGATTTTATCTTGTTAATTAAAGATCCAATAATTTGCCCAATTAATGCTATCTAGAGAAGAATTAAAAAGATTTTATTAGTATATTTTAGTCCTTTAAACAATGTTATCTGCCAGAAAGTTTTCAAAGTCCTCAACTTGAAAATCTGAAAAGTTTTAACACTTTTGTGAAAAGTTTTATTGCTTCGATTTTTGGATATCAAGGCTTTCTGTTAAAGTAGAGAGTAAAATTCAGCTTAAAGTTTTATCTCAACTCCTCAAAATATTGTGCTGACATTTAAAAATATGTTTCTTCAAAATAGTAATAAAATTGTTTGCGAAAAGGGAACAATATTTTAAATTTGCCAGAGAAATCTTTTGTTCTACTTTATAAATTCTTCTGAATCGCAGAGGAATGATATAAAAATTTAGAGAAGTATAATAAGAAGAACCAAATTCATAAATTCATCGAGCTTGACTCATAGAAAATTACTGCAGATTCATGCAAATCAAAAACAAGATACTATTCCACTGTATGTTCTGAACTCATAAACTAATCACTATCAAAATTTGTATAATCTCGCCATTTCTCTCTTGACATAAAATTTGTAGAATTTTTCAGAAAGATACTTTCTTTTATAATAGGAAAACAAATTTTTCCTTGCAGTTTATGGCGTTTAAGATTGCCAATTCATCCAATTCAATTCAATCTTCTTAAAAACTGGTCAAAGCCCCTGAAACCAAACCTTCCGACAAAAATCTTGATGTTTTTTGCTGAAATAGTAAAATCAGTACGAGAATCTTGGAGAATTATTTTGAGAAAAGATGAATTTCTCTAAAGTAGACCTACCGGGTTCCGCAAACGTGATGATCTCCGACGTCCTGGCATAGAAGTCGTCCATTTCCTCCTGAGGTTCCTGGGTGTCCCCGCCAGGATCGTCGTAACCCTGGAAGGGTGTGGTGGTTGGCGCAGCACCCTCCGTGGTTGTCTCCTCCATCGACTGATCAAGATTCCTGTAGGAATACTCGTCACCACTATAAAGGAACTCGCTATACCCCTCATCTCTCTCCCTCTCATAATTATTTCGCTTCTCCGAGTGCCTCGTAGGCTGGGCCTCTGCCCGGTAAAGTGTCTCAAGCGCCAGGTGTCTCGGAACAGTGGCGAGAGTCCTATTGACATCAGGTCTACTCCTGAGTCCCAGCTTTGTAAGTATCTGATGCTTGATAGCCTCCAACCTAAGGTCATCCGGACTTGGTCCAGACTCCTTAGCACTTCTGTGCAAATTATGAACGTGCTGCTGATGCGGACACCCTGGACAAGTCTGATGATGATTTTGTCTTGCCAAGGTCACCGGAAGGGCCAAACCCCAGAGGACCAGGGATATCAAGACAAGATTCGACCTAATGATTATCTTATTGGAAACCCTATTATAAATTTTGTTGGGGATCTTGGTGATTTTGTTGGGGATTTTAATCGAAAAGTCTTTCCGATTTGTGATCGATTGGATAGTAAGACCAGGGCGATTCGGCACCTGGTGCATCTCGGCGGCGAGTCACCTCTCCCTCCTACCGCCACCACCGCCGATTTCTGATCCTTCCTGGTCCTCAGCTCCCTCAGCTTCCTTCTCTGATGGAATCCTGGCTCCTGAGCCGCTGCCGGCACTCGAAAGGATCTCACAGATTGTTTTCTCTCTACAAAATTTCTCCCTCTCCTCGATTTTGATCTCGATGCTGATTGCCCCCTGGAGGCGACTCTCACTGGGTATGGTGACAATGACGTTAGTGATGGCAAAAGGTGATGGCAACGATGGGGAGAAGGCATCCTCGCCTAAACCCCCCATTACCAATGCACATTGGCCACTCTTGATCGACCAACCTCACCAGCACGCTGGACCAATTTCACCCCCACAACACTCTTGGCCATTCACGAAGACAACTCAAGTCCCAAGCTTTCAATTATTCTTTGTCCAATATGTCACCAACAATTCACCAATCACAAGATCTACCAATTGCAGAGACCAGTTGTGTACCACTAATCTAACGTTGTACGGACTGGATGATCGCACTCAGATTTGCTAATCTAAGGTCCCGGATTCTTTGGTGTCCTAGGGTCTCCTCGACTTCCTTGGACACTTCCTATGAGTACCTAAGGCTTCACTACGGGTAAGGATCGCACGGTGATGCTGCACCATTTAAAAGTCTTCAACATCCGACCATCAGAGATCGACTCACATCGACCCTTCTTCTAATTCCTTTCTAACTTTCTAATCTTTCAGTTATCCAATCTTCAGAATCTCCTATATCCTGCTTTTTCGACTTTCTTCCGAGTCTTTAAAGTCTTCTCATCTACAAAGTCAGTACCTAACAAAATCAGGTTTTCTACAAAGTCTGGATCTCTCTAAAGTGAAGATCGATATAAAAAGAGGATCTTTAGAAAGACAGGACCTCTATCAAATAGTATTCAATACTGTCAGAATCAGGTTCTCCAAAGGATTTCATCTAATTCTTCAAAAAGTAGGTTGTTTTATAAAAAGGAAATTGCTGTTTTATATGATGGTAGATTCAGATAGATCCATGGTGTTGATCGTGGTACCGGCTCTTGGAGTAAGGGTTGCGCGTCTCTTCATTATTCGAAGACACTGTTTAACAATTAGGATAGCGTAACTTGTCCGCGATCGAAAGGATCGAGAGATGGAGGTGATATCGTTTTTTTGTTTAGATAGTGGATACCAATATCATATGATAAGGATCGAAGGGATCTTGTAGAACCGAAGCACGCTTGTCGGAGGCGCGCCGGACACTGAGGTTCATCCACCACTACCACTACCACAATCCACCCACCCACGACGACATATAGGTAGTCCCTGTCGGCTAAACTCCGCCGGTAACCTTATATATAGGTGGTCCCCTATAATGTGATAGTGTGTTTGATGCTATAGTGTTTAAGGGGGTAAGGGGGTATACCCACTCTGATAGCGCCGCGCAGGCGTCTCAGGGCCGGATCCGGGTTGACTCTCGTTGCCGGTCGTCGTCGCCTCCCCGAGCATACCTACCACGTGGTTTTCGCGTGGCCTACGTGACTCTATTTTTTATTATTACTTATTATTTATTCATTTACACCAGCATCATCAACTGATATATTCGCTCCTGTAGTTTTTTGAGTTAAGGGATGGAATCATTTTTAATGACAGAGAATATTAAATCAACATTTCAAGAATGACCCCTAATTAAATTAGGGGTGTAATACATAAAGATACTTATGCATATTTCATTGTAAAAGAAGGAATATTTTGAACAGGCAATTGGTGAGAGAATCGTTTATTAATATTTTTTGGTACAAAATACTTTTATTAGAGTTTAAAAAATTAACCCAAAATCTCTTATGCACTACACGGCTCGTGGCATTTATGCTCTTATGCACTGTGTTTATTTCTTTGACCCACTTCAAAATTGAACTGGTCCATAATTTTCTACAGAGATATGAGTTAGATTACATACATTAATTAAAGCCAATAAAACACATTTCCGAAATTCGGCACTTACGAGCAGTTTCAATGTGAAGAGCCAGAGAATGGTAGATTATTATTATTACTAATTAGTGTGTAATTAAGAAAAGTTAACTACTATTTGGAAATATTTTAACTCAAGTCATTATAACTCCTAAATATTTTGAATTCCACCAAAAGTCAGAAATTATTTCGTCACCAAGCTGAACAATTCTTAAAGAAGTGATTTTAGAAAAAAAGCTGAAACCTTTTTTTGGCCCCCTCTAAGATAAATGTTTCCTGTTCTGGTTAAAAAAACCGAAGAAGAATTAGGAATTATTAATTAATTCTCCCCTTCTTATATAGAATGTAGGGGAGATGCAAACCCAAAATGAAGAGATCTTCAGCACCAGTTGAAGAGGACTTTGGGTGTTCCTCCAAGAGGATGTTCAATCCTTTAAGATCACATGAGAACTAGAGGTGGATTTTATTATATCAACATTTTGATAGCGTTGATAATGTTTGCGGCTTGGTATGGTTGGTATGGTTGGTATATAGGGGCCACGGGCTAGGAGCTTGCTGTAAGCATATTGATCAGGAGACGGTAGTTGGCCGAATGCCACGTGGTGATGCTGCGAGAGGCGCCGGCCTCTCCTCCTATTATGAGCCAAGGCTTCCATCTTCGTTCTCTTCCTTACTAGGATCTTCCAACGCGACGACGACGTTTCCGAAAAACCCTCTCTCTTTTGCTCACCCATCCTCCTTTCTCCCCATCCAAACCTTGCTCAAGGATCTACTATCTACAATTCTACATTCCACCATCTAACATCTACCATCTACTTTCTGACTCTTCTTTTCCCTCCCTTTAACCATTCAGTTTTCCTCTTTTTTCTCTTTCGCTTTTTTCCTTTTTTCTTTTTTCTTTTTTATTTCTTTTTTTTTTTTCCTTTTCTTCTCTCTCTTGATGCTTCGCAATTCTATGATTCTGCGATGGTCCTCATTTGGGAAGGGAACATTTCGATCCAGCCGACCCTGGACCACGAGTCGAGCTTAAATTGAGACGTCAGATTAACATGAGGTGCAAAAGGCGCGGCTCTTTCTCTTTTTCTTTTCACAAAGCAGCATGGTGGCACAACCTTGGGGGAAGAAATTAAAAAGGAAAATAAAGATATTAAATGGCCGTCCGGAGAAAGGGAACCGCCTTCTTGGGTGGCTACCGGTTCCCACATGATTTACCCCTTGCTGCGAAAACGGGATGGATGTGGGGGATATTAATAGGGAGGAGCGAAAAAACATTATTTTTTCAATTCAGTTTTAGACAACGTGGACAAATTGTTTATCTCATTCGAAAATCTGATTTTTGCATGTTTCTTCTCTTTTATTCGTAAGAAGAGACGTGAATTAACAAATTTGGAACCTTGACAAATTTGTTTGCATGGATACATAAGTGATAATTATTTTTTTATGTAATGGAACATTTATTTAAATTTTTTTTTCAAATGGACCGAGCTAAAAAATTTTTCTATATGCTAATAGATAATAAAGGTACTTTTTTCCATAATTAAAAAAAAGTACTTATTTTTGCAGTTTAAAGAAAGAATAGTGAACTTCTTTATCGATTATAAGTGAATGATAAGGTGGTAGACAGAAAACTACTTATCTGCTTGGAATAATGAATTTTTACGTGTATTTTGAAAAGGATATTTTCACCTGTAGAATTTTTTATTCTCATTAGTTTTGAATTCACGACATTCCAAAAATGTAGTTATTTTTTATAGTAAGTTCAATAGGTTCTAATCTATCCTAATATAGGTCCAAATGACCTTATATGTAATAACATGTACTAAAATATCATTAATTATAATACAAGAACAAATCTTAAAACATTTTATTAATATTTTATTTCAAAATTTTTGCAAACAGCGTTATCTCCATTAAAAATACAGTATTACCTTCACAAAGTGCTAAAAACTCCCCAGTCGCTGTAGAAACCTTACTTACTGTCTCAAGCTCATGAAAAATTCGAACCGTAGTCGATAAACCAGGAACTCAGCAACTCTCTCTTATCACTCAAACTCTCAGCAAAATTCAATATTCAAGGAAAAGTTTCAAATTTCAAAAAGTGAGCGCTTCAGACTTTTGGATCTTTATTCTATATCTTTTAATTTGCACTATTTCAGATTAGAAATAATAAAAAAATGTTTTTCATTATCATCAACTTCATAAGTCCTTCCCTTTTCATATATTATTATTAAAAAAAATTTATAGATTAAATTCAGCTCTCTAGTGATTTTTGAATATTTAATTGCTTCTCAAACTTTCTGTTTTATAAATTTCGCAATTTTCTACACGCAATTGTAAATGAAATTAAAGAAGCTCATTACAAATAAAATAACCAGTAAATTTCGATTGAAAAATGTATAATTCATAATGAATCAAAAAATACGAATTACCTAATCTTATTTTTTTTTAAATATTGGTCTTTCTAAAGAAATTTTTCATTAATTCATAAATATATTATATTTATGAAATATGAGACATTTGTCCAAAACTGTTTTGCGAAGAAGAGTGTGTTGCAAATTTCGATAACGACTTGACGACTTATTTTCGGCAATATTTGCATTTCCCAAAAAAAATCTAAAAATCAAAATACCTGTATAATAAATAATTGATTTTCTTTATTTATATATTCAAGCTGATAATAATCGACTCAATACGTTTCTGAATCGTCTGAGTATGCGAATTAGATTGATCTATCATTGCCTCGTCTGGCAGTCGTCTCGCCCACTGATTAACTGTCGCAAATTCAATCTTCCTGGAATCTGACTGCCATGGTCAATTTCTTTCCTACCGTGTCACAAATAGAGCATTCAACAACTCAAGCCATAAGGAAGTCCTACCTACGCTCAATGCACTCTTCACTTATCCTAATCACACGAAAACGTCACTTGAAATACTACATAAACACACCACATACTGTTCAATCATATAAGGTAGACGACTAGACGTCCCAGTGATCTTGACCTTAAAAGAATTCGTTTATTCCAAGTGCCCATAAAATTGTTTCGACAATAACTGTTAGATATTTATTACTGTCAATTGAACCATTCAATTCCTAGGAATGTCGTAAAATCATCATTACATTTATTCCATCGTTGAAAAAAATGTTAAACCTTTTAATTTTAAACCTCAAATAATCAGTATTGAGTTTAATTATCCGTTTTGCATTCCTAACATATGAAGCTAGGTCACCTACATCTCGTCTGTTTAACTGCTTATGGAGCTCATATCAGAAGTGCTATTGAAAACGCATTTTGATAAAAGAAGCGAGTCAACAGCAAATTAAAATAATAATTGTCCCCGAGCAAACAGAGCCGATATAAGACCTTTCAGCGATTATTTATATCGCTACTTACGTTCGCTACGACTACTTTCCTCCTTATTCTTATTTTCCCTTTCCTGCATAAGCATCCCAGATAAAAATTATTTTCAATCTCTAATCGCAATCAAAATTCCGCTGATTCAGATTGAAAGCTTCAACTTTCAAGTTAAAATTTTGAGGGTAAATCTGCTGGTACCTGAGAAGAATTGAAATCGTTTAAATGCTGAATGTCTTACGTAATTTCTGCATGATTCTCCATTTCATTTATCATAAAACTTTGTTTATAAAACCGGACTTTAATTGTCTTAATTTCATCCGCACATATCGGGAAGATAAAACTAATTTTAATTGCAAAATGTCGTAATTTTGCAATGTTGAAATTTTAGGAGAGCCAGAAGGCGCGATTGACCTCGAGCTGGGACTTCACACTCGTTGTCAGAGACCTCTTTGGCATGGGTGAATGGCTGTTGGTCATCAGCTTTGATTGTTTGAGCTAGTGGATCAAGTTCACTGCACACGCTTGACATATACAGCCGAGAGGCTAATATACCCAACGTGCATTCATCTTTCGGGTCAGTTATCTCTTAATTTCTCGTCAGTTGAAGGGCATTCCTTTTGTCTTCGCGCTAAATTCGCCGAAGGAATTGCTGCCCCGACAAAAAAATATCAACGGCAGCATATCAGATTTATAAGGTGTAGAATGAAAAAAATTACTAGAAACCTCATCATTTAAAAAGAAATTACTCATTTGTCTCGCTGCTTTTAACTGACCTTGTTCATGTTTATTACTTACGTGAATTAAAAATGGTTAATGAACTCTTATTCAATGTGGCTTTCATTTAAATCGTTTATACAAAAGAATAAATAAGTATGAAGGGTGTCGAGGCAAAACCATGTAAGTGCCATGAGAAAAATTGTTCAGCAGAGCAAAAAAGTATTTATTATTCATTATTTATTAATTAGTACCTATAATAATTTAAGCATTAGTTTTAGAGAGTAAAAAGTATCTTGCTGATAAATACATAAACAAATGACGAACGAGAAGCCTTAAAAAATTTCATCATGCATTCAAGTGGATGTATGAAGCGAATTAGTGGATCAAGCTTTTAATCTTGAAAACCCAAAAGACTAAGTAGCTTAACAAACTGTTAATTCAAACTAACATTGTGACATTTACATCTAAATAAGCATAATATAGAAAATGGTAAATTTAAGAAAAGTTACGTAATCAATCCTTTGATGCTTAGTAAAAATAATTTTTATTGTAACTCCTTACTTATTCAGATTTAAAGAGTACATTATGGAATGCAATTATCCTCTGGATTATACAGCATACGTAATTATCTATTCTTACAAGTTACTTATAATAGAAGTGACGTTAACTTCCTTTCGGTACATAGTAACTCGTCGAGAGTGCAGCTATTGTATCGGATCTTTGTCCTAAATATCCCTGTTCCACAAACGAGGTAGGGAGCTGGTTCCATGTGCACGTGGAGCCTCGCGACTTCTGGTCCTTTATTTTTCTTCTTTTTTTAGTTCGTTTGGTGCAAAAGCCATACGGTTTGCTGCGGTTGCGGATATACACACAGACTTATTTACGCACACCGGTCAATGTCGTGGGGTGCATAAATCATCGACATGCCGAATTGCATCGCGGTTACCAAGGTTGCAATATCCTATATATATATAATGTACATATAACGTAACGTAACGTATATCCTATTTATGTGAAATTCGCGGAAGAGCCAGATAGCATCGCTCAGTACGAAAGAGGGCTTCTATAATTTCGCTCAATTCCCTCCTTCTTCGAGTCGTCGGGTGCACGGCATGCACGCACATCCGCATTCAATCACCCGCAACACGGGACTCCGAAACTCCAAACTCGTCTGCTGTTTTTGAGGAGGACTTATCAAACCGCCCGATCGGGGCTCTCCGTTCACCAAATTACCATTTCTTCCTCAAGTAGGCGAAATGGAATTGCTAAGGGCTCCATTTAAGCTTTAACGACACTCCGACATGAGCCCTTACAGCGAAATCAAAAAAAAAAGGCAAATAATTGAAGGAACTTGGAAAAATTTATGCGAAATCAGGATCGAAAGATAGGGAAATGTAATTCTGGTAGAACACCTTCTTTTTAGGGGCTGCAGTGCACTGTCGATCAAGATATCAAGTTAATTGAGTTTAAAAACTCATAAAAATATTAGATACGCTTTTCACATGCAAATTAATATATTGTGTGTAGATTGCATGCACTTTACGCATACGTAAATAAACCTTACATGTGTAATTATCTCTTATTTACAGAGAAAAAAATAAGTTGCAGAAAACTTTCCTGAAATAGACATGCATTTGACATGAAATCGGGGATTTCCGGTAATGCAGCATTAATGATTATCAAAGTATTTAACAATCTTTATCAAAGCGATCCGTCTTGTCATTTTTTCGGTATTATCGGTACCAAGATGTATCTTGTTTTATCATTGAAGAAGATAAAGGTACATCGAATGATGAATGATAAAATGACACCGGGGAAAATTTCTTTTCTCTTACTGGAATTTAACAGTTGTTTTATCAAATTACTCGATAAATCGTCATCGCATCAGTGAGATAGCGCCATCCCTTTTATATTACGCAGACCTTAGCCAACCCCTTAATCTCGGGCACTACGTGTAGGAGGCTACTTTATACTTAGTCTACCTGCAAAGGGAGGTATTACGGGGTTACTAAAGTATTGTATGGCCTCCCCAAGCCCCATAAGGATAGCCCTCAGGCACGCACCCCCCGTTATCGTGCGTATGCAGTTTTTTTGCTGGTGCGTGCGGTGCAACCCTATGCAGTGAAGGTGAAGGGGGCATCGGGTAACACGGGCAGGCAGGCAACCAACCACACATATACACGTTACACATTCTAAAATTACATGTATGTCACACATTCAAAGCTTACATGTACCTAACACATCCAGACATTACATACAAGTAGGTACGCATTACGCATTTTACCGTTATGTATGCTTTACGCATAGGAAGAGTAAATACACATATTTCCGATTACACATAGAATCAAAGAATAACTTCACGTGACACCTAGAAAGAGAAAATTACATATATTACATGTGCATCATATTCATTACTCATTTTAATGTCATGTTATTTTTGCGATTGAATATATTTATTATTGACGCACATTCATATTAAGTTATCTTCTTAAGGACTAGATTTAATTTATTTACTTGATTTACTGAGAAATACAAAGTAATCGTTTTAAAGATACGAAGTGAGATGATGTATTGTCTTCAAAAAATGAGCGAAGTCGATGTGCATCACGTGAATTCTATATTCATATCAAATTACTCGATCCCTCGCGGACTTCCTTGACTGGCTAAGTTTTTTACCGCCTCTTTTTTGTTTTCTTTTGTAATTTATTCCTTTTTAAAGCGAACATATGCTGGTCCCAGAACTCCAGCATGCGACTTTGGTCACGACTGGATACACCCAGACAGGAAATATTCGCCGTTTGCAAACGACTGTTGCAGACGAGTCTTCTCCGACATGACATACCGCGGGTGTTCCGGAGCTAAACCTAGAGTGCTAGAAATACACCCTAAAGTTAATTCAAGTACATCGCCTTCGCTGTCGCTTCGTTGCCTTGTCCTCACCATCCCCCTCATCCAACAACCTAAAAGAATCCATCGTCGGTGGCATTGGTCAGAGAATCTTCGTCAGAGATCCTACCCTCGAGGAAACCAGGTCGACGATCGTCAAACTATCTGACACACTCATATTCCACAACAAATGCTGAATGCAAAATTAATAATCTTTTCTCATAAAAGCATTTTTCTTTATACATTTATTATATGCATGCATTTATTATACTCATTTATATTTATTATATTATATGTATACATTGCTTACAGTTTTCATTAACTATAGAGAAAATAAAAAAAAAACAATAGAGGAAATCGAAATTACACAATTTAATTATTAAATTGTAGTGGGTGAGAAGTCAATAAGTTGAGTATCGTATCCGGAAGGAAATTGAACTCGGGTCAACACTCTCTCCGTTTTTTCACCTGGAAACCAGGGAACTGATACGAGTCCCCTCGTGTCACCAATAGTGACACAACCCTTTCTTTTTTTACTAGTGTGCATCCTCTGATCCCTCGGCATCACAAGCCCCCACTTTATCCCCTCGCTTAGTTTAGCTGAGATACTTCATCCCTTCGTTCAACCCTTAGTTCTCCTAACTTTTGAGAGCCAATTGGTGATCATCATCGCTTCGAACAAACGTCTAAAAAGCACTCTTGGACCATTCAGGATATTGAATTGTAACTGAAACTTCAACGCCAAAAGCTTAAGTTGATGACCCATTCAAAAAAAAAAAAACTTCAACGACAGGAAGTGAAGAAGTAAATCGTGTTTGAGAGAAAAAACATTTTCAATATTTAAGAACATTGGTATAATAAATTCTAATTTATAATTATAATTATATTATATATAATACTATATATTTAGGATGTTATTAATCCAGACTGAAATTAAATTGAAATGATAAGAGATTTTCCATGGAGAATTACAGTTGTATCATATATATAGTAAGATTCGTAATGTCCTGATTTATATTGGAGTAGAACCTACATAACATATGAAGATTAATATAAGTGGAAGGATAGTGTTCTTGACATGAAGAATATATGTTACAGTAGGCCTCATATCAATGACTCATCAGATAGTTAAATGGTAACAGATGCACAGATGGACCAATCGATTGATTGATTAATTAATTTACGAATAAAGGAGGGGAATGACTACATGAATTGCATGATCGGTCTGCAAAACGATTCGATAATTATAGTACTGCCCTACAATTGAAAGGAATATTAACTAAACTGACTAAAAACAATGTAAGCAACATATTGAAAATTCTTTGCTGTACCTAAAGTTTGTAATTCATTCTTTAAATTACCTCAGCAAGATATAAAGGACAAAGTGATTTATTATGATAAGGAAAGAGTTCCTGAATGATTGGAATATTTTACCTTTGAATGAAGAGTGGCTGTGAAATTTTATGAATGACCTACTCTATTTTTACCGTTTTGGCTAATTTTGAATCCTCTGAATAATTTATTTGCATCCTCTATTGAGAGAAATTGAAATTTATTTTGCTCGTAAATCGATCTCTAGATGATAACTTAGGCATGCATTGTCCTCTTTCGCACAGCAGCTCGCACCACGAACCCGATTTTTTATTCGGATATTTGTCTCCGTACGTATAAGTAATTAGATGATGGCTCGGCACCCGCCTACTCGACGAAGCTGTTGACGCCAAAGTGAGTCCATAACCTTCGTGAAGGTATATATGCAGTTCGTAATTGCCCCTCGGGAATAAGATCTTGACGTTCTATGGTCCGACTAACTCCATCTCCTCTTGATCTACTTCTTTATTACCAAACACGTAAAAACTTATGATTAAATTCTTCATAACATACCGTCTAAGTCGCTTTATATTACCTACTCAATACCTATTGAATTTAATGAATAAAAGATATTTTATCTAACCGTTAGGACAATAACCCCTTTTGGTTGCACGTCGTAAAAGAGGGTACTTGCCACTCTAAATTCTCGTAATGAAAAATCCTAGACGTCTCATTATTATTATATCACTCTTGAATTATTCATGTACATCTTATATCAATTTTTAATTTCCTGCTGATGAACCTACGAGATTTCCACAGTTATTAAATAAAAGATACAGGAATAATTGATCGTTATCCCATTCTATTTGATATATTGAAAAAGGAGACATGGAATTTCTATTTCTTTACCTCCAGTCGGGAAGAACCTAAATCTTCAGTGATCTTCTTCTTCAGTGATCTCCTTCTTCAGTGGCTTCATCTGGTGGAGGGAAGTTGATATTAATAAATAATGCATGCATGTTCTTGGAAAAAAGGTGCACAATAAAAAGTTCTAGAAAGTGAAATATTGATTTCCGCGAGACCGCAATATTTCTTGAAATTTAAGTACATATACGTGCATGCCCGTGTCTGAAATGACTGATTCGATTACAGGTTAGCGGAGAATTGCCTTTCGTCCCTGCTCCTAAAGTCGAGCGTGTCGTAAATGGTAATTAAATAAAAATAACGATGTGAGGTTATCGGGGCGATAATCGGAGAGTCCTGCAAGAGCTTTGACATGATTATCATCATATGGGTGCCGCTGATGATGTGGCGGTTGGCGGCCTTAAGCCACCTTTTATGATCCATTCAACGAGCGTCGTAAGCACCAAAGCACGTCCATTACTCGGATTTGCATTTTACGAGTGAGAAGCCGGACCCACCAATGAACAAGGGTGACCAGAGGGGAAAAGGAAGGAGTATGCATACGTGCGCTTATTCATTTAAAACTTTCAAGTTTTTGTCATCGTTTGGTCGTTCCCCAAGTCGCCTGAAGGCCGCTCAATTTTTTTTCTTACTTAACTGCTTAACTACTTAACCAGTTACTTCGATACTTGCTTGTCTTCCTACATTTACGAAAACCGGGCCGGCATAGTTACATATAATACATTGTGTAATTATAAATTATGTATAATAGCGGTAAAGCTAAAAGTTGTCCTAAATTTCTTGAAGAAACGATCCAGCCGACTTTAAACTTCTAATCAGCACCGATCTCTGCTCCACTCTTCTCTGCAACCAAAAGAAGAGGTTGAGTGCACTTGCGTCTCCTCCCACACGAATTTTTTTTGTGGCGCCTATGCGAATTACATGAATGATCGAGTGACTTGTGGTCTAACATTTTTTAAAGATTCTTTAATACGAAAAACTGTGTCGAGGATTTAGAAGTGAACCTCCAGGTGATAATTTTGAAAAATCCATCAGCTTTCTAAAATAAGTAGAAAATCAAAATAGTTTGATTTGATTTGATTTAATTACAGTACAGATTGAAGTTAGGGCAATTTGGAGAACAAAATTTGTAGCCGGGCTGCCTAATTCTATATAGATTCGGTTCTCCCTCTGATGTGTCTTCATTCAGTCATTGAAATTATGTTACATTGTAAAGATGATAAATGCGCGAAGTGCATAAAAGAGCAATAGTTCTTGGTCAAACATGTCAGACAAACAAGCTCTTTAAGTCTATATACCCAGTGAGTAAGATATTTGTAAGGAACATTATATGTTTACAGTTGTATTTTATTATATTATTTCCTTATTTCAATTATTACAGAGATACATAGTTCAAAAAATTGTTCTTCAATTAAAAACATTTGAGACACATATATAAAAAGAATAATGTATCTTTCAATCTCGATCTTGCGTGACCTCCATGGGAGCAATGTATCTTTTAAAACAATTATTGAAACGCGGAGTGATTAATTGTAGCCGCTGAAATGAGTATGACGGAACTGCAATCAGCGCATTGATTGCCATTATGTTCTTAAAAATGGAATTTCGAGATTACAATTGTTCTTTTCTTTATGCCGAGACTTATTTATCTTTTGATTTTTCATATTACTATTTTCATTTTTATAGTCTTTGATGATTGATTGTTATTATTAAAAGATCTCTATTTCTTGGAAGTGTTTTGTGGAGTCTCAGCCGCACCTTAGGGGTAAAAAAAATTGTCTGACCACTTAAGGGTTAATATTAGCGGAATGCTTAAAAATAGTCTGATCCGCACCCTATGGCATATTAGTAGCTTTTTACTGTCTAGACTATGAAGGATCTGCCACTCCCTGATAACATTTTTACGTGTGTAATTTCAAGTGTTACGAATATTGTGATTAATTTTATTATAGTCCTTTCCTTTACATGACATTCCTGATTCTTTTCAAACCTCGTGCTGACGAGGGAAGTCTACATAAAAAAAAACTAACTACTTCTCAATGGATCATAAAACTTAACCCGGTTTTTTAAACACTATTACTTGCCACGCAAATTAAAGATTTTGAAATTAAAACTTAATTACACATTTTTAATTAGTTTTTTTTTACATTTTTATTTACTTTTTTTTTAATTTTAATGTTACTTAATTTTGATTATAGTTAATTCTCAATAGAAATGTATGAAAATCCACATGAATGAACATATTGTTAAGAAAATATAAATAAGAATGATCAAATGTTTGGTACTTAACGACAAAGACGTAATTCATATTTGATTTTACGAATCAAGAACTTTGAACTCCAGTTGTGTTGTGAAGAAGTTAAGTTCTTTTACACCGAGCAACGATTGTCTGATACTCATTGTCAGTGAAAATATTTGTCTGCTTTTCTTGTAACTAATACTTTACGACGAGTTTTTGAATGATGCTAAATTGGTAAAGGTTACAGAGAGATATATTAAAAATCATCTTAAACAATGAGGATAAAAAAATTATGAATGGTGCAAGTTAAACGTTAATCTCAATTAGAAAGATTACTATTGAAGAAATTGAGTTAAAAAAAAAAAGAAATATTAATACTTATAACTTATAAAGGGTTGGATGGGTAAATGAAGGTATCTAAATTAGAAATGACAAGCAAAGACAGTATTAGTTTTCTCGAAAAACCATTTATTTCATCGAATAAATATTCTTCTATCTATTGCATCTATCTAGGAAGTACACATTATACATATAAGTATTGTTTTTTTTATTTTTGTTTCATTCAGATACTGAGTACATAATTCGATTACTCTTATTTATACGCTGACAAAACGAAAAACCAAGATTTCAAGTTTCTTTCATCATCATACCTACGTCTAACGATGGCTTAACGATAGTAGCTCATGGATAGATTGTTAGGTACGGCAGTTACGGCCGTTAGATAAGACATCTCGTAATCTTCACCTTACCCAGCCTCACTTGGTCAGCGCGATGCAGGAGACGCAAAACATAAATTAATAATCGATTTTATTTGTTATGTTATTATTTTTTTCGTTTTTGCAAAACAATTGCCTACTTAGTTGTTTTATTTTCAAAAAAGGAGAGAGGAAAAGTGAAAAGAAAGAAGAGAGGCGAGAGAGAAAGAGAAAGAGAGAGAGAGAGAGAGAGATAAAAAGAGATCTATAAATGTCTATTATTGGCCATTAATTTCATATCTACATCTTATACAATGTTTCTAAATTAATCGAGTAGAAAGATTCGCGCTTTCGCACGCCTAAGTATCGGTCACCGTTGCAATCATTTTAGATCCGCCGGTCCTTTTGTCGATGTATTTCAGAAGCAAATTAAAATTCGAGATCCTTTTGGATTTCGATAATCGGCAATTCAATTAAGTGTACGATTTTCATTATTTACACAACTCACATACTTGTCACACGCATTCATACATCCTCGATTAAAAAAGAAGAAAAACAACGAATTTTCTGTACACCGAGATCTGTCGGCCTTCGCGTTCTCGTCCACCGGTCGGAAAAATTTATTTATAGACAAATTTAAAGTCAGTAGTATAAAATTTTTATAAAATTCTTTTTTTTTTTTTTTCATTCAATTTTTGCATTTTTGTTTATAAATAGAATAGTTCTGGAGGGATGTTGATCCCTGAGATGTGTTATGCGAAAATCGAGCCGGTGAAGCGGTAAATGCGGTGGCACCTTAAAAATAATACCGTGGCGCTAAGAACTATCATTTTAAAATTAAGGATCACATTAGATGTTTACTTTTTCCCACTTTTCCTAAATTTGGGAACTGTTTCTTCTTCTTCTTCTTCATCTTATTATTATTATTATTATTATAATTAATATTAATATTATTACGATTATTTTTTAAGTGCATCTTGAAGGCTTTGAAGCAAGAAATTTGTTAAATTCTCTATTATTTCCAAAATTTTCATGACGGTGTATTCATTATTGTAAAAATAAGGGAAATCAACAAGTCATGTGAGGCCTTTTGCTGGAAATAGTTCGTCGCGCCACACAGCGGCGATTCTTACGCCACTTAGCAGAGCTCATGATTGCTAAAGCTAACATGCGATTAAAAGGGTGAACACATTATAATGGAAATTTATTTTTAGATAAACTTATCTGCTTTATTAATTGCTTTAAAAGAACTCCGGAAAGAATCTAAAAACTCTTGAATATTTGAGTGTGGTCCCAAGTTTGATAGGATCTTTTTTTCTTTTTCTTTCTACTATTCTCAAGTTTTCTTTGAATTTACTCTGTTTTATTATTTTATTAATTTACTCTCACTTGTTTTATTTGACTGTTTTCTATTTTTCTTCCATTTGCTTCCCATTTCATTGTGTTCACCCTTATTGTTGTGAAAACACGCACATTTCAATTACATAAATTACTATCACAGTTTCGGAACAAAACTAACACTTTCGAGAAAAAATCTAACCTTGAATACTGCAGTAAAACAGTGCTTTTAACTTGTTATTTGTCACGACATTCAGTGAATTACTCGTCAAAGATAAATGATCTACACGCTTAAAGTTTCTTCGTACACACCCTGATACACAAGTGGGCTAAAATGCGAAAAAAAGTGTAAACGGTATACTGACAAAAAAAAAATGACGCGATAAGTAACAGACCGGGGCAAATAGTAAATACATAAATAAAGGTACAATAATACACATTCACGGAATACAGTAGAAAATGCTCAGAACTTTCGTCAAGATATCCCACTATGTACACCAGGATGGTATATATTGGGATAACGGTACATAGTGGGACAACCAGTTTTCATATATATATATATATATATATATATGTATGTGTAGGTCTATATAATGCATATATTCCATTTCAAAAGTATATGCAAAACTTGTTGTATTTTTTCACCCTTCATTTTTGGGATAATTCCACATTGTTGAGGATAGGAAAAGACCAACTTTTGATGATAAACCAAGAAAACTTTTGTCCCAGTACGTACCGGTTTCCCATCGTTTACTTGCACGTGTACAGATCGTAACTTCGAGTCGATCCGATTTATCGCGGCACCCATACCCACAAGGCACTTCAGTCTATCGATGAAAAGAAAGGTCGATGCGACAAAAAGCGACGACGCGATCCACCCTGTCGATGTGCTTCTTGATTCACAGCTGCGCTTATGCTTGAGGTACTTACAGACAAGTTACTTCCAGTAATTCGTTACTGAAAGAAATCGTGCAGTGAAGGATGTGAATTTCGATAATATGAATTATATATGATACTTGCAATATAATAATTTCGAGATGATATTTTTCATACGATAATATTGAGATGATACATTCGTGATGATGATTAGTTTGATATGAGAATTTCGATATGATAATTTTGGTATTTTGTCAATTCCATGTGAAAATTCGATGACTCGTGAATATAAAAAAAAAGAATGAGTTAAAGAATGATTGTTTTTTAATGAATGAGACAAGATTGTCGTCGTTGCTGTCGTCGACAAAGTGATCGAAGGACTATGAGCAGCCACAACGCTCGACTACCATTCCTGGTAACCGTGAAAAAACGATTTGATACTCGTTATCGAAGTAGAGCATTGTGATTTCTGAGAGCTTCCTTGGCGCACAACATGGTCCCGTATTGTTTGGAGGCTCGGCTAGGCTCACTATGTGCGTGTTTGGATATGCAGGTAAAAACGCCATGGGACAGTCCCCCGAACAATAGTTCGCATCATATCTGCAAAAGATAAAAAAGAGTTTTTTCTTTATCTTAGAATTTCATATCACAAGAAAAGAGGATTAAAACTTGAATGGGGGATTGGGAAAAGGCAGGGCAGGGCCTTTTCCTATTTTTTAGGACTTGGGAGCAAGGGATGGAAAAATGGTATTTAAAACAGGGAAAGGAGGGATAGAAAAGGGGTGGATATAAGAAATTGCAACAAGTGTAGGTATTCCATAAGAATCTTAAAGAGAATTGTACAAATGATTTGTTGGAAGCAGTGAAACTTTTGAGTCCAAGTAGAAAAGGACATTCAGGGTCAGACACAAGTAGAAAAGGTAATCTAGCTCAGACCGAAGAATAGAAATTTCTACTCAATATGAAGCCATTCTTGAAATATTATTTTTGAAGAATCAATCTGCAGTTTATAAAAATTATCTAGATGTAAAAAAACTAAAAATGTTTACCAATTTTATCAAGGAGGAAGTATGTGGAATGTAGGTGCTAAAATCTGTTATATATGATGTAGATTAAAATCTGCTGTAAATTGCGACGCTATCATAATAACCGGCGATGGATAATGCACAAAATAAACGATCTAATTTGTATTTAACGATGGAGATATGAAAATTTGCATTTATATTAAATTATAACTGGTAGATTATTATCCATTAAAAGGTAGAGGGACTTTCCATGAGATAATAAAGTACGTAAAGTAAAAACAGACGAAGAATTGGGGCGGTAAAGATGAAGAGCTGAAGACATGAGGACATGAAGACATGAAGGGATGATGAAGAAATGAAGATATTATTTCCAAGTATAAATGAATATAAAAACATAAACAAGCTTAAATTCTGATCTTACTTTTTAGGCGCAATTATCCAATCCCAGCCGAATTTCTCGAAATCGACTGTGAGTTTATAACGGCAGCACCTGCTTTCTTGACTCGCTTCATCGCAATTGAGTCCTACGTTCCTCTTGATCCTGCCGCCTCTCCTGGAGTCGAGTTCCTGCATCTGGACTTCCAGGTATGGTGCGTTCTCCGCGGCAGGATTGGTTTCGACCGGTTTATAGTTCCTCCTGTGATTGCCGCCTCCTCCTCCGATTTTCAAGGCCACACCAAGGTTATCCCTGGGGTGTTTGAACCACTCGGCGACCATGCGTCTGAGTTCGATGGTGACCCATTTGCCGCGTCTGCCGATTGGTCTCGAGTATTTGGTCGTCAGGGGGGGACCCAGAAGTGGTCCACCTGACTCTGTCGCACCTCGGAGGATTCTTTGGAGTGTTATCGTTACTGGAGCATCACTATCCAGGTCGACTTCTGACTCACAGTCTTCTCGCGGTTCCGTCGTACCGTAAATCCACAACGAGAGTTCCGCCCTCGTCACTCGATGCTGAACTACCTTATCCGAAAATTTGAAGTACAATACATCCAGACTACCCTTCGAATGCCTTAGCCTCTGGTCTGGAATCAGAAAAGATAAATTACACTTTTAGAGGGGACATTTAAATCATTTTTCTTTTTGTAATAATAAACTGTTGGCAAAATATCAAAAGCTTTCAACGTTCTATCGATATATTATATAATTTTACGCTTTTCGTATAATAAACAAGTTTCTTCCACGTCTGGATCTTGATAATGATTATATTTGAAATGTTGAAAAGATGTTTCTATATTAATATCTAGGTCACTGTTAAAAATCTAGAAATTCATAAATATGATTGCACGTGAGAAAGTGAGCCGTCAATTCTATTGATCGTTATTACAGCTACATACAAAGTAAAACGAAAGCGATTACTCGCCAACGCGGAAGTTATTTTGCGAGACATATAGTGGTATTGTAAATGATAAGTTGAGAAAGCAGCGTACATACACGAGCCAGTGTTTATAGACACTCTACACGTGGAGTTCAAAAGTAGGATTTACTGCCTGACTTTTGCATGAATATATAAGAATATTGACGAATTGCACCGTGAAAATTTTAATTCAATGAAGAAAATATTCCTCGATATGTATCAGGCAAATAAGAGAATAATTACAATTCTCTTCATCACTTGTCAAGTATAAACGATTGACAAGAATATAATTATTTTAATTGCTACTAAATGTAGATCATATTTTCAGAAACTGTGGTTTCACATAAACATATGTTTATTTTTCATTTTACAAGTGTATTTCTACTATTACAAACATATAACTGTTGCGGTGGTGGTACAATTATTCTATACTTGACTGGAAACTAATTCCCGCAATAGGATATCTTTAACCAGAAGTGATCTCTGCTGGTTAATAATACATATAAGATAAAACACTTGATAAGGTTGCATTGGAAAACATTGTCAATAATGAATGTCAATCAGACAACTATGTAAGTTAATGACGTACATAGTTCTTTTATTACTCGTGAACAATTACTTGAATGGCATACAATCGAAAAAGAGATTTGAATTTATAAAATTTCACCAGAATATTCCGTTTTCATACAGTAATAATCAGCATCAAATGATTCCTCTACACTGATTCGAATTGTACATTTTTAAATTCTTCTCTGTATTTATACGAACCAACAGTTAATTAATTAATTAATGCTTAATGATTAATCCATCATTAATCGCAAATATAATTGTTTTTCACTCTATTGTCACATTTTCTAGAATTGACATACTGACTCCATTGATTATACATTCTATATTGATTAAGAATAATTACTCAGTATACACATTGTGTTAGTTACAACTAAAATATACCAGTAAAGTCAATAAAATCATTTCGAATTATTTTTTATTTTAATTACAAGGAAAGTGACACAAAAATCAGTTTGATGAGATTGTTTCGTCTCTGAAAACTTAAATACTTGACGACAGAAGATAAGACAGTCTGTCCTTGATCTTCAGCATGCAGTACCCGTGAAATGAAATGAAACATACAAAGTTATTTATACGACTTTAAAAAATTGATATCATTTCTAATCACTTTCAGATTATTTTCTGTTCTCCAGGATATGATGTTTTCACAATATATGACAGATAAATAAAAAAAAACGGCAAAATTTACGGAAACCTACACCCTCACCTACGATTCATACTGAAAACATACACGAGTCGAAAAAGTCCCTCTTCTCCCCCTTGATGCATAATATTCTATACTGTTTCTATCTCTTTTGTCTCTTTTTGCAATTTAAAGCGGGTCAAGTGATACGAGAGAATAATTCGTTAACAGTCCCGGATATCACACGACCTTCGAAATTATAACAGTGGATTATGCTGAGCTTTGTATTATTTCAACAGTATAATTCTGTGCTCCATGTACGATTAAAAATACTTGTAATTGAGAAAAAAGGAAACATTCAACTTATTTATTACTTAATTATATTATCAATTGACATTTTACCCAGATTTTCAAGTATTAATATCACTTTTCGAAAATCCTGACAAACTGAATCATACTAAAAACAATTTCTTATTTGTTTGTCTGAAATCGGTACCTGTGTCCAGATAAAATTTTAAAAATATAAATTTATCAAAACGACTTTTGAAATGTATCACGAGTGCAATGGACTCGATTATCGATAAAAAAGTATGCAAACTCGTTAAATTTTTTGTAAGCACAGTTTTTTAAATCTTTTAGAAAGCTGAAGAGAAGATTATTGCGCGTGATTCGCACATCAATTAAGATATTAAGAAGTTTATTAATTTGTGAGTAATGACGTCAAATCTTAATTCACTGAGATAAATGCTTTCTAATTGAAAATTGAGTTAAATGTTACAAATTTCTTGATTGACTTAAATAAAAATAAAGGTTTCTTGATTTGAAATCTTATTTGAAATAGCTCTGCTTGAAACCACTCGATTTCAACGAGGAGGAAAATTCCGGAAAAGTGTTGCAAATATTGGAAATCGTCGATGAGTCGCGAAAGAAACTTTCCCTTCTTGAATAGGAAAGCACGATGAGTCGATTTTGGCATCACATTGCGATTGGAACTCGATTGGTGCGAATATAGCTGAAAGATCGTAAATCAGAGCCTCGTTTCTTCTCTGACAAGGGAACACGTGTGATCAGCAACCGTTTACCCCGACATACAACTTACTTATATAGGTTTCTAGTTACGTGACTGCAAGCAGGCGTAACTAATATTCTATTTTTAAGGTCAGAATACATGATTTTTGTGTTCAATTCAGGATCGCTAAAAAATATTTAAAATAGTCACGCTTTTACAAACAGGATATTTCCAGGACATCCTTCTTTAAAAAAAGAATGATCCAAATAACTAGCTGTTTCAATATTTTCGGCTTTCAGAAATGCTTACTGGCTATTTTAATTAAAAAGCAAAGAGTTGTGAAAGAATGTTTTTGAGGGATAAAATCAGCCCTCTATCATCGAATAAGAATTGCTGCACTGATATAGGAAAAATTACTATTGAAATAGTAAAATTTATTATTTTCTTTATTAAAATGTCTCAATTTTGGGATTTTGCCCCTGCTTGCTATCGATATTAGTAATTTTTCTAACATAGAGTTTCTCAGTGTGCTTTTCTCACGGAGTTTGTTCTTGGAAAGGATTGTAGATTTTTATTTATGATGTAATGAAAAAATTGTAATTGCTCTCTTACAAAGTAGAGTGAGATTTCCTCAAGAAGGATACTTGTGGTTCGGATCGGATGAATCAGGAAAACGTAGCTACTGCACACTAGCCTGGTTACACTACTGTTTCTACATGTTTCTCAAAGAAAAAAAATTGTCATACTACGTCGCGGTAGATGCAGTCGTCTAATCAGGCCATTGGTCAGAACCGCTTCCATGAAGGGTAAGCTGTTCAAATCGTACCGTTATACATGCGATGCGACTTTTTCTGTCGATCAATCAGAGTTCGATCCGCTCGATAGGATTGAAAGCTTTGTGTGCAGCATGGTGTTTAAACACTGATTCTCTTGTCAAGGCTAATATTTCATCCTTCCACAATTTACAGACTCACAATTGCCTCGTTTTTTAAAAATAAGAATTACTTCAATTGTAAATGCTCCTGAAATACATTTTTTTGCATAATTGTTCTCGTTATGCCACAAGATTAATGACCGTGTTAGATGGAGTGAATTTAGTAATAGAAGCCAGAGAACCTCACGAATTAGATACACTTTTTCGCAAGGACCATTTTTTTTCATTCGCAAATATCGAATCCTTCTTCTAGCGATTTTAAGGACTCTAATCACTTTCTATTCAAGACTCAAGGATGTCTGCACAGAAAAAAAAATGTAGATTGGTATTGCACATTAAAAAATAGATTATAAAAACTAAAATAAAAGTAGTTAATTAATTTCTAAGAAATGGCTGAGTTCCATATATATAAATTTAGGTTTTATGTATTAAATAATTAGTTAAATTTCCGTAAAATTATTTTTTCTTTTCGCTTTTCAAACTCGAGGAGATTCACTTAGAAATTCCAGATTCAAATCGATTAACGTCTGCTCTATCGCGAAAATTCCTCACGTCAGTTATAACTGCGACACTCTGTCTGTCAGTGCTCGATTCCATTTTAGGAGAAGTCAATTTTCGAAAATTTACACGGTGTGACACGTTAAATTGGAGAATTGTGGGTGGGGGATGAGACATCACCTGTCACCGGAAGTCCTGGCAGGAAATCTATCAAATATGATTACTGGGAATCTCAAATTCACCCCTTTCCTCTTACATACTTTATTCAAGTTTGTCCTTTCGAAAATCGCAAGTCAAAAATTGTCAGATTTGCAAAATTATATAGAGTCAATGAATAACTTCTTAAATTCGCGACTTGTCATTGTTTATAAATTCAGTTTCTAAAAATATCATCGATTTGCAATTTCTCTGAGTAAGAATAGATATCAAATACTCATCACATTCCTCATTAATCAGACTCGAGAGTGATAACAAAGACACTTATTAAGATATAATCAAATCTGCATATGATAGAGACTTAACGATTAATCAATTATTTTTATATGTAAATATGGTTTAAATGATAAATAAAAAAAATCCACTTCAAACCATTCTCTTATAATTTAGCATTTTAAATTTGAGCTTTCCCAGACGCGATTAAGTTTGAGGGAGAGAGAGAGAGAGAGCAGAGATTAAAAAAAGGAATGAAAGAAAGCACAATAAAACTAACTGCACCAAAGTACATCGCGCTTCACCGCGAGATAAATATAGTTTGGCGAACGGAGGTCACTTGCATTGCTCGACGGTCGTGGAAATGTTTTCTTCTGCGTTCGCTAAAGATTTTCAAATGATTTTTCACGGCTAAAAGCAGCCAGACAGAATCCACCGGAAAGCGAGGCTTTCATTTCGAAAATTATTTGCGTCCGACCTTCCACAGATTAAACTCTTCCCAATCCTAATGATTCAGCGAAGAATGGCAAATTACTGAAAATGTATCAAATTCGGATTAAATCGCACTAATGATGATATTGAATTATTATATCAATGTCCTTTTCAGTTCTCCTCAATTTCATTTCCAACAATGCAAATCTTGAGATAGTGAGGAAAATCGAATTCCTGCGTCTGAGAGGAAATTTGAGCTCACCTTGGTGAGATTATTTATTAATGAAGCTGATTGACTGAAAAAGGATTTGTGAGAGATGAGCGAATAGGAGCAAGAGTGAGAAAGAATATGACAAAAAAAATTAGCTTTGTATTTTAACGTGAAATATTTATTGATAGTTTGTCATTTGAGAAGGAACTGCTAGTAAATGTCTGGAAGATGAGACATTTAACCTATCTCACCTTGGTGGTATCTTATCTTTAGAATATTTATTTTTATTCTTATATATTTAATTTATTTGTTTTTGTATTCAAGGTAAATATAAGTATAACGTCTCTCTGCATTGTAAAATTCCATCATTGCATAATTTGGGAAAATTCCAATTCAATTCCACAATTTGCAATTTTCTTGAAAAATTGCACCACTTTCGATTTGAATTTCTACATCAAATTTTATTCTACAACTTTAAGTATATCCAATTTCAATGCGGAAATGTAAAAAAAGAAGTAGAATATTTTTATGTTAAAACTTCACAATTTTAAAAAATATTTACTGTTCACCAACAAAAATTGAACAAATTGTAGGAAATGAATTGATTCTTTGATTTAAAGTGAATCTTCTAATAAGTATTTTCTTGGAAGGCAATTCAGATATGACTCGTGTTTGAACCTGCTATAAATAAATTAATTATTGATACTGAATGACCTCAGTATATTGTAAATGCACTTTTCACTATCTTTGAGTTCTTTCACTTCGGAAGTTTTTCCAAAGGGCATCGACGTTTCAGTCTACCTAATTTATCAAATCCACACCATTTTAAAACTTCAAACCAATAATCACTCTTATTTATCAATATTTATTGTTACTATTAATATAAAATCAATATAATTTTCCAAACAAATTATTTCATAAAACTATTTCTCTATAACAGCTTTCCTTTCTTGTCACAAGAAATTCTAATGCTTTCATTCTTTCAGTTCTTTTTAATGTCTCTACAGAAAAAGTAGTACTTTTCCAATAGAGTTATTTTCTCGTTTAAGGTTCTGTATATATATCAAAAGTTTTGTGTACCAAACAATAATAAATAAGTCGAGAAGCAATAATATATAATTTTTGTTTACTAAATTGCAAATTTGTTCACTTTCGTAACCAATCAAGCAATTAGGACTTCGTCCTTGGTATTGGATCAGTTATCGTCTTTCTAGGGTGTCTTTACGATCAAGGGATGGCTAGAAGGGGATCTCGTACGAGTGAGCAAGTTTCCATGAAATTGAGGGTTATAGTTCCGAGACTTGGTTCGGGGAGGTAGACGTCCTTTCATTCATTTTTTTTTTCTTTTTTTCCTCCCCCTCCCAACCCTAACTTCAAATTCTGATTCTCGTAAAGCCGATGTCGTGTCGGACACGAATCAATTCTGCGAAATTAAACGGAAACGCAAACTGGATCCTTCACCTAAACTGAAGGATCGTGTGATATGAATACGCTAACCGGATTCGGCGAAACTGTTGGCGGTCACGGGAATTCTAAGGTGTGGGGCACCAGACAGCCACTCGTCCATTTTTTTGCTTTTCAAACTTTTCCTGTAAATGAACTTCACTAATTGAGGTTTCACCTAACTTCTATATGACAAATTTGCATTTTTCATTAAACTCCCTTTATTGGAAGATTCAGAAAAGGAGGAGAAAATTTCTCAGGGATGATCTCTAAGAGATGATCTCTATGAATTAAGTCAGTTGAATTATAATTCATGAACTACAAGGGATGAGCTGAAGGAAGAATATGTAGGAGAACCACTAGTATTTCGTGGAGGAGAATAGAAGCACAAAGTCAAAAGAGGCAAGGCGCTTCTGCCACCTGAAGGATCTCGCTATAGTTGTACCCCCAAGGCGTGGGCAGAATTCGACGAAATTGAGGGTTGCGAGGATCCAAAGGAGGGGGACAGCAGACAGCCATCCAGTCAGTAAGCTAACCCATCCATCCATCCAACTATCCAACCAACCAGCCAGAAGCCCCTTGCGTGAGTCTACCGAAACTTCTCGGCTACCTACACCTATACCTACTAAGAGCGTTGAACCCCGAAATTAATGTTGTAATGCACTGCCATCCCAGGCCGTTCTAGCCCACACCCGTCTCTCATCCCCACACCATACCATTTCGCATCCCATACCATTTCGCTCCATACTATGCATTCTATTCTCTTCACTACAAGATCGCTCGATAGCATCCACTCTCCTTTTAGCAGTTTAGCAATACCTCCACTCTCCCTTTTACCAGAAAATTTCAAATTGTCTCTTCATCTCTGGATCAATTTTAAAAGAACTGGTTCCTTTGGGTATCTTCAAGATTCTGGGGCTGCAGAGAAGTTCTAGATGAGCATAGTGTTTACATATTCTGAGCTGCATCATTTCATCATCCATGTCATCTATCATCTGTCATATTTGTTTGTCTGAACAGCAGTATTAACTGATGCATTTTTTATATTACAAGATTACAAGACTTAATTGTTCATGCTTCTTCAAATCAACTTGTAATACCATAGCTGATAAAGACGGTTAAAATCATATCACATGAAGTGAAACATTGATATTTATAATATACATTGTTATTCATCAAGTTGATAAAATGATTATATCATTTGCAAGATCATGCTGCGAAGAGAGGATTGATTACGTAAAGTAGATAATAGTGATGTTTACATTTAAGAGGGATATCTCCTTATCCCCTGAGATTAGTATACATATTAACTAATCATATCTTCAGACCAAACATCTTTAAACATTAAACATCCAACTTCATTAAAGCCTTTTTCCTCTGTCCCATTGATACAAAATGATTTCCGATCTAATCGCGAAGAAAATTATTTATAGCGCACCTCCAATCAAGCTACAGTTACATTACGTATTACAACTTATATCAGCTCAAGATTGCACAACGGTTGCAGTTCAAACCACTACAGAGATTTCAATGCATTTAATACTATGTTGCATTTCTGATGAAACTGTTAATTATCCTCATCGTCGACCCTAAAGTGGTCCTTTCACTCAATCTCAGAGAAGCAATTCCAGAAAAGTTTAGCAAGGCTAATTTCCCTTGATTCGTGAAGCTGGAAGGTCGGTTCCGATTCTTCATTTAAACAGTAGTTTTTTTCCCTTTCCTTTTCACCTTTTTTTTTCTCGAGATTCAATTCACTCTTTAACTCAACGCACTTAAGTACCGGCACCTTAGAAGGTGCTTTCGCTGGCACTTTCAACTTGCTCGCGGTTCCCGAGGCTTCCGGCCGGCGTAAAACGCCCGAGCGTTAAAATAATTGCATCGCGTGACGTAACGCTGCAATTGCAACTGCACTTCGGCAATAACAGTAACTGCATGAAATACGCATTTGGGTCACGCTTCTGGGCCTTCTGTTACACCGTCCATTTTTCAATTTTTTTTTTCAATCAGAATTGAAAGTTTGCATTTTTGAGTGCTTTCAAATTTAATCTTCACGAACACAGAGATTGAAAGATATATTTTTTGACAAGTAATTTTAATTTCATGGCCTGTAAAGATCAAATCTTCACACTTTCATTTCCATAATCTGAAACTTGGTGAATTTTAAACGACTCTTTAATTTTCGACCATAAATCATATGTTTCCATCTTGCAGAAACCCGATCTCGAAAATCGCTTGCCTTGTGGTAGCTTTTCCATTATAGAAATTGAAATTTAATCTGTGAAAAATGCACTAGCCTCTGCTATATTTACAGCATCAGTTTTGATCCTCAAACTTCACCAGATGAAAAGACATGAACATCATGAAACTCTTGCTTTGGCAAAAATTTTACTGGAAAATTTGCATGTAGAAAAATATACCCGATTTCTGAGTTCGAAAGGGTGAAACTGAAGTTTCACGTAAAAAGTGAAAGTGAAGGAGAAATGAAGAGTGAAGAATAGGGGACAGGTTCTGGAGTGATGAGAGCCTCTGCGAGAGCGGCGCCTGTCTGCGAGTATGCTGACCGCAGTGTTCCCTTATTTCACCGTGATTATTCACCGGTTATATATCCATTTCAGATTTATCAGTTTATCCCGTTTAAAGAGTTAAATATATTACAGGATACAATTTGCAAAAGAAAAAAGGAATCGCGATAAAAGAGAGACTTCTAATCAGTTTACACACAGGAAAAGAAGAAAACTGAAAAGAGTAAATGAAGAAAAAACAAGAAAATAGACGAGATGAAAAAATGATAAAAAAAAAAAAGAGAGGGAGACTCATAATAACATGAATTCGCACGTAAGGCAGGGCCGAAGCGCCGCTGTTGTAGCGCCCGCTCTGTACCTTTTAACGATCGTCAAATTAACTTATATCTTCCCACGTAATTACAGGTTATACGGTGATCTTGTATTTTCGCCTTTACACGCATGCATCGACGATCACGAATATATTTCAGTGTAGGGAGAGAGGTTCCTGGCAGAAGAGAGGGGAACAGTTGGGGAAATTTGACGAGAAAGAGAAAAAGGTACACATTGTGTGCAAGTGTGTAATCGATACGATCAAATATAATTTCTCCAGTAACTCGCAACTTAACTGATAGTAATAATTTTTTATTTTTTATAACGACAAGTGCCTTCAAAAGAATTGCCGATTTTGCCACTTTATTTATATATTCGAGACTTAACTTCTATTGGTTCATCTCCTCCGTCTAGCAATTAATCATTCTCGACTAATTAAGATTTAGAGATTGAGGTTTGACATGTGTCATATAGGCAAAGAAGGAAAAGAATAGATTCTTTTTTCATGAAAACAATGACGAATTTATGAAAAAGCGATGCATTCAGCAAATGATGAATGAGGGATGCAAATCCTTGAAGAAGAGCTTTGGCCTTTTTCCTTATCGCGTGCTGGGGATCAATTTCGGATTCGTGCAACAGGCAACAGCCACGGGAGATTGGTCAGAGGAAGCAAGATCCGATGGTATCTGGACCGAAAGCAGGATGGTTCTCCTAACAGACCTAACCACGATTTGCCACCCACAAGCCAACTTAATACGATAATGAGCAATGGGCCTGACCTAGGCTCCGGCAACGGCCGTGACCTTCGCTGCGGATTCAGGCCGACGGTCAATCGTGTGCGTGAAATTTTTGCTATTCATATGCATACTTATCATTTCTATATATAATATACACACACAAGATCATATAGATATATATGTTATATACAAATGCACATCTATACAGACACATGTATATGTATATAAAATATATATATATATCAGCATCGACCGGTCGACCGAGATCAATCTCTCGAGGACGAGGAGCAAAAAACTAGTGGTCGCTTCTCCGAAGAAGAGTAAAGAGATAGATAGAAAGAAAGAGAGAAAAGCTGAGGACAACGGAGAAAGAGGAAGAGAAGGAGAAAGAAATAGAAAAAGAGAGGGTCGCAGGCCGGGCTGAGAGACAAAGAGAAGACAAGAGAGTGATTTAAACAGAAAAAAAAAATTCGTACTCCACCAGATTCCAAGGATCCCCCTTGCACTGGCTGAACTGGTGTCTAGAGAATGTGGCTAGGTCATTCGGTGGCGATAACCCTTGACTAAATTGATACTAGGTTGCTAATCGCATTTTTCATGTCCTCGAAACTCAATTTGGTCCAGAGATTCGGAGGCTGCGATTTCACTATCACTGGACCAATCGATCGCGAGACCTAATGATACATTTTATGATTGCCTAGAAGTAATTTATTTTTCGCAACCACCCTCATATCGAGGTCATTACTTTTCTTTGCTTCTTTTCAAGTTTTTTAATTGATTAAAATTCAAGCCCCCTCTTTTCTGTGTAGAAATTACAATTTTTGGTCGAGAATTAAATCTTCGCGTATTCTTGAGTACACCAGCACTAATTTTCGTTTAATCAGCTGATGGTGGTTTGGAGACAACTTCTGTTTTCTGTCAATAACGGATAGAATCTCGATATCAATATCGAGCCAATTGCCTATCTTAACCCCTGGATCATCAAGCGATCTTCTCTAATAAAAATAATCATGCGGGGTCGTTAAGTGACCCCACGTGTTTCTCTTTATTTTAAATATTAGAAAAATTATTAATCTGGGGGGTAAATTTCAAAATATTCTTGTCGAGACTAGCCATGGAAAGTTAATTAATTTTTTGAATACTCGTGTGAATTACTGACATCTGAAGTCAGGTATGTCGTATGTCAAAAAGCACTCATTTGTTACGTATTTGACAATCCTTACGCGTATTATTTTTTTAAAGTCAAGAAATCTAATAACCTATTATTAATAAGTTTAATAAAGTGATCATAGATTGAAGAGAAAGCAATGATTTTTATACTAATTGTGTTGAATTATTTGATCAGAAATTGCAATTACTTATGTCTGAGGTAAGATGAAAGTACACATTTGATCTTATCTTATTAGTCATTACTTTTTATTGTACTACACTATATAATTAATTTTATTAATTTATCCCAGAGAAAAAATTTTAACTACACATGTAAAAAATTGCAGCGTAATCAGGAAGTGCTGTTGGATGCCCGACTTTCATATTATGAATAATAATTTCACTAAGAATATTTTTTCTTCTACATAATGTTGGTCCAAAAGCAATATCAAAATTCTCAGTATATAATTAAAATAATTTAAAAGGTAAAGAGTAGCCCCAAGCTTCAAATTGATAAAAATGATGTCTTAAGTCGCTTATCTCAAGACATTTCAACTTCCTCATATAATTATTTAAATCAACCATACTGAAGAATCAAATAAAATCATTGCAAAACAAATAAATAATTTGAAAGATAGAATTGATGAGAAGAAAGCAGCCATGAACTTCAGGAGAAGATTTAAACTGATAAAATTAGTTGTGAACTTACGAGGTTGTGCCAAGGCGAAGACGCTTTCCGTTTTAGCGGCATACTCGTCGATCTCTTCATGATGGGTAATTCCTGGCTCTAGTGGTTGGTCCGCCTGCACCCCATACATGTCCATCAACTTTGATATTGGTGGGATCCTCGGCAGGGCTCTACCCGTCATATTCGGGGCCTGTTTCAGGCCCAATTTATTCAGGATTTGCTCCTTTATCGCCTCGAGACTCAAGGCCCTAATCTCCTCATGCATCCTACAAGCATTGCATCCACTGCTAGCTTGGACCATTTTCCTGCTCATCTTTCCCTGAATATTTGGGGTATCGAAGGCCCCGAGCAGGACCAGGGAGAGCAACAGCATCCTCGTGATCATTTTTTCTCAAGCTCCTTGCTTTGGAGAAAGATTCCTCCTCGCTACTACCAATCAGAGGCCACCATCCTCAATCCCTCTTTAACAAACAAACTTCAAATTCCCAATTCCAGATTCGAAACTCCAAATTGGATTCCCCTTCTCTTTATGGAATGGTACCAATCTTTCTCTAGAAAAAGAGTTCCTCAAGCTTGTCAATTGTTCAAAAATCTTGCTAATAAAATCCCACTAAGTAAATATTAGTTAGTAAACTTTCTGTTACTGGTACCATAAGATTTCTTCCTCTTTTTCCAATTGTTTTCCCTCTTCTCGGGACTCTTGTTAGTCCTATCTCTACAGTTACCCGTCTCTAGAGCAGTCTTTTTATTTCCGTATACTTGAATCTCTCCTTACTCCAGTTGACTCCAGTTTACTCCAGTCAGTCTTTCTTTCTCGAATTTGAACGCTGAAAAATCTGGCCTCTGCCCGATTTACACTCTGGTGAGTCCCTCTTCTGCAATGACACATACACACCACTCGAACTTCCCCTTTTGGTCCACTTTCTACGGGCCTTCCTTTTCTCGCGCTTCCGCTCCTTCCGCTGCACCACCACACTCGTCGAATGTAACAAATTTCCGCACCCGGCTTTGGATACACTCAGATACCGGCACGACACCCGATTATTCTTCATGAGCGAAGACGCGAATCACATCTTCCCATACATGAATACACTTCAAATTGTCCAAACCCCCTTTTTAATCTTTATTCGATTCATCTATTTTGTATTAGAAACGATAGAAAAAGGACGAGAGGAAAGGGGGATATAAAGATAAAAAAAAAAGAAGTTATCAATTGTATTAAATGGTATCAAATTGAAATACGGTACTGATAGCGATCGGACCAGTGCGTGCACCAGTCCGTGCACTTTCTGACAGTCATCTTGTCTTCTGGAAATTTCTTCTTACTGGTTTCTTTCGTAATAATCGAGAAATTTCAAATTTTTTTTTTATACTATCATCCCTTCGCGGATGTTCAGGGTTCAATTGATGAAAGTCTTTTGTTTACTTTACTTTCTTTTGATTTAGAGTTTACTGGTTCCTGGTATTGCGCTGAGGAAAATTGACACGAGCCAAGTGAGCTTCAGGTGGTCGAATCGTTGCGCCGTATCTGAGGAGAAGTGACCGAGGACTAAGAGATCGACGTACGATTCGTGGGCGCGTGTAGTCAGTGTTGCCACCACCAGAAGCAAGAGATGCTAAGAGCTTGCTGGCCTGTCAAGCACTGAGTCAGGAGGCGCGCGTCCCTCAACGCATATATTGTATGTTGAGGAGGAGACCTCCTCCTCTTCACTCTTCTGTATCTTACGCATTCGCATGTAGGGACCGACAAGAAAGAGAGAGACAGAAAGTGAAAGAGAGAGAGAGACCACCCGTATACGTACATCGTACACCAATATCGAATGTATAGCCCATTTGCGAATTACCAGCAACGAGCGTCAAGGAACTGTGCTTTACGAGGGCCAAATGGCCCGGCGAATCTTTTACCCCTTTTCCTGTTTGTTTCTGAAGCAACAAGGTTCTAATGCAGAAGGACCGCACAAGAGGATGGACTAATACTTCGCGGAGGGTGAGGAAATTGGTGAGATTTGGGATTGGTGAGTGCCAGCAATTCACATAGGGGTCATTCACAAGATACGTAATATTTTTTTTCGCCCTTTTTACTCCCCTCTTTCCCCATCATTATAAGTCGTAATATTTAATAGAACCCCTTAAGAAATATGTGATAAACTATCAAAAAACGTTTTAAAATTATAGTCTTTGATTTCTTGTTAAGCCCCCATCCCACCCCTTATTCGCCTCTAAGTTATTATATTTTTATATTATCTTCTAGACTCTTGAAGTCATTTTAAGTATCTTGAAGTCACTGAAATTTCCAAAGATCTTTTGAAGGTCTTCTGAAGTTTCCTGTTACTTGCAGCCGACCAAAATCAAAAAAGTTTCCCAAAGGCAGTTAAAATCTTTGAAGTATCCTGTTCTTTGATGTTTTTTTCTGCTGAAGTGACTTCAGAAGACTTTAGTTACTAATTTTCTAAAATATAGACATATTATGAAACTGAACTTGTTGTCATATAGATAGTCTTCATGTAGCCTCGATCTTTGTGGATCTCGCGTCTTGTCTACATCCCCTTCTTCATATTCGAAAGTTATTCAATTCTCACATTCGCTTTTATGAAAAATCATTCGTAGTTTTCAACCAACATTTTCTCAACATTTAACATAATTCATTAACTTTTTTGGGACCTTTCCAATTCAAGAGTTTAAAGTCTCGAATTCAATATAAGCACTAATTATAATTATAATCCAATATAGCGGAATAATTTCTTAAAACTTAGCTTACACCAAAATTACACTTAACATATAATTTTTTTGATATGTGACTATATGAATATTTAATATAATATATGACTTATTTTGCCTTTCTTAACCGCCAGATTCCAAGAGATGCAGAAACAGCATTTTTTAAATTTCTATAAGAACTACAAGGTCAAAAATAAGAATGTGGCCGAGACGATTTTCTTAGAAACAAAAGATTGCCGTGGCAGGTATGCAGGGCCATTGAACTATATTCGAACAAGAATGTGAGCTGCATTGTTGACGTGCAGTCCATTGACACGCGTAACATTATTATTACGCGAAAGAATTAGGGGTGAAATACCACATACGGTCCCTTGTTAAGAATCCTCAAAAAAGTTCGATCTAATCAAATTAAACTCTCTATTAGATGGAATTTCTCATGTCGTCAATTTCGCATTCCTTTTCACTAAAAGTAGACATAAATATTTAAAAAAATACATCTAGTCTGACACTTTTTTCTGCTACAGAAGAAGCAGAAGAAGAAGTAATAAGAAGTAATTTAGTATAATAATTACAAAAATCATCGCAAGGATATGATATTTGCATGATATTCGATGAAGGAATTTTTTGAGTGTGCTGTACCTTTTCGACAAAAAAAAAACGAATACTACAATTTTGTGAATCAAATTTCGCTTTTAAGAATCTTGAGAGTATAACCTCGTACTCACTGTTCGCGAAATATGTAAAAAATGCGAAGCTATACATTACTTTCGCCGTGCGAAAGAACCGATTTCCTGGATTATAGAAACTGCAGGATACACATCCTTTAAAAATTTGGTTTTGAAATCGCATTCATTTGCCTTTAAAATTGTTGTCAGGCAGGACTTTTTGCAGCAAGGTATCGATCCCTGAATGCATACGCATATCAGATCTATCGAACTTAAGAATCTGAAACCAATGGTCTGCAGTGTGCCCTCGATTACATTTTACATCCAACACGAATTTCTAATAATGCAGCTTCCTTCGATTCCAAAGTCAAAAATAGAAATCGATTATAGCATTGAAGAAATATTCAAAACGTTTTGCAGTTGTGCAATATCCGGCAAATGTTTTTCTTACAAAAGTTACAAAGTATAATAAAGTTTCATTTTATAACTATATAAACATATGATTAAAAAAATAGATAAAATCAGCTATCTTCCTTTAGTTTGCATTGTTATTTAACATGAATTTTCGCCAATATCACCTGTACATTAGAGAGTGCATAGAATTCAAGTGAATCTGAGCTAGAAGGAATAGAGGTCAGCTTATCTGATTAGGAGTCAGATATCTTAGACCTTTATAGGCAAACCAGATCACGTTTCTTTGCTGTTTAAATGACTCAAATACTACATTTAAATTGTGCATCGTGTGCGAGCGAGATATTTTTAAACATTTTATTTACGTTATCTGTGTTTATTTCTAACTTAGATTGTCTTATACTTTTATATTATCAATCGCGTAGCGTCACAGAGTAATACTCTGTTATAAAAGTGTTTCCAGGTGATTGCACGTTGCTTTGAAGTGACTGCAACATTTTACAACTAATCAAACGCGTAATTTAATAAATAATTATTTTTTGTCATAAATCATTGATATTTGAAATGTACAATAAGATCCAGATATTCTTTCTACAATATAAAATAAAATTGAAAGATATTTTCTGATGATGGCAAACAAGAATCTCGTTTTTAGCGAGAAAAATCGATACGAGAATTCTCGACTTTTAATGTGAATTCTTGTTCCACTTATTGTTAATTCTTTCAATACAAGTAGACATATTTGGGCTGCCATTAGTTTTGTCTAATGGAACAAAAATGAGGTTTTGAAAAAAATTGGCCCAATTGGCTTAATTCCAGATTTTCGAAATTCTTGATTACCTCTCTCTCTTTCTTTCTTTCTCTCCTGTTATCTTTTGCTCTGGTACTCTCAATTCTCTCTCCCTCTTTCTCTTGACTTATTGCAGTCAGGGTGCTGACCCTGGGCTCATTTCTAAGTTTCTCAAGTGTTCTCCGATTCAACTTGAGCGGTCGCCTGTAAAGTATTTCCGCGCGTCTTGCACCAACATGCATATATAACATTAACTGCAAAATTCATTTCAAGATCTTGCGATATCTTCCATTCAACATTTTGATACCGTATCACATTTGAAATTTTGATCATATCCAAATTTATTTCATTGAAATTTATCTCATTGATAAACTCTGACGTTAAAAATCAATCTCAATCTCCATCATTGACGTATTCGTAAAATATATCGTAATACAAAACATACTTTAAGATTGAATACTATTTTTAAAGTTTTCCTCAATCAAACTTGTATATATACAATGGTATACCATTTTAACCCTTAAATTTGTATCCAAATTACATATGTTTAAGGAGGTGATGTACATGATTATAGCAGAATCGAATTCACTTTAATACCTAGCTATTATATTAAAAAATTAATAATATATGCATATATATTCTGGATCAAAGTATATGAGTTGAGCTTCTTTAACTAGACTTTAAAGTCACTTGAATTACAGCGATGCACTCGAGACGATTCGTGAACAAATTCGGGTAAGTTGCAAAATACTTGAAAATCTTTCAAGTATTTCAAAGTAGCATTTCGTAATTTCGTGAGTGTCGTGAAATTGGAATAAATTGATCTAAATTTATTTGAAACATGGCAAAGTGCACACATGTGGACAATAAGACATATATAATTCTTCTAAAGAAGATTGTTGGAGATTTCCTGGCATCATAAACGTGTCTGGGCCACAGAATAGAGATTCTTTGTGTTCATTCCGCGGCGGCAGACGCTACAAAATCTGCAGACGTTATATTGGCAGTAAACTCCCAGTGCATTCTGATTTATGAAGATGCAACATTGAAACTGAACGGATACTTTATTGCCTCAGCTCGGCCCAAACGTCGCGTACGTCATCTTCCGAAGAGAATTAACCCAACACAACTCTCAAAACTTTAACGTAGACCTTGGTCCGTTAACTGTTCTTCTCATTTTTTTCTCTTTCATATAATATTAATATATGGCTCTCCATATAATGATTTGGATACGCATCATTATCGTTAAATTTCACTCTGAGCTTCAAACTGACCTGATTTTATCGTGGGAAAAATTGCGCACTGCTAGAGCTCTACACACCCTTCTCACATGCAAATTGAATCGAGCCGGTACCGCAAAAAGCTCACGGGAAGAGTAAATTTTGTATAAATGAAGATCCTACAATAACAATTGAAATCCAATTAACAGAAGAAACTTTTCCTCTGTCCCTCTATATACTTCTCATTCTCTTTAGCAAATACATTCAATTACTTCGTACACTTTTTTTTTCTTTCAATTAAAAAAAAAAGTTAATAAAGGGTAATTTGCAAATTGAGATCGAATTAAAAAGTCTGGGGGTATAAAAAGAGTGTATTCTCTAAATTATGCATCATCCCCATCGAAACTCTCTTTTGTCGCAACTTCTTCGCAAGTTGCGGTTTCTCGTGATCGATCGAGCGAGGACAGAACGTTCGCATGAGGAATTGCTTGGGGTTTTTGTGCATGAACGAATCGATGGATTTAATCATGGGATCGGGAACACTGTGCAGGTTGTCCGCATGTATCTGCCCCCACACGATGTTCTTCAACGTCACCGGCGCCCCGTCGTGTGCAGTTGCCATCATCGGCAGCAGGTGGCCCGAAAAAACTATCTTCAATAATTTCTTATCCTTTCTTCTACTCCTGATTCCACGGGTCCTGATCTTAACGAGGAAGAATCTCAAATCGCACTGGGGACAATCGATGACTTAGAAAACACTTTTTCCTAGAACTCTTCGCATCGGTTTTTAACTGATTTCATTTGAAATGATACAACCTAGGTCATCATTGCCGAGTACATTGCTATGGAAATTGTTTATTAGAGAATTGAAATAATTTAAAAGCTTTATTTACTTTAAAGTAAATAAAAAATAAGAACATTTAAAAATGATCTTTTTTTAAAAATGATCTTAAAATTTTTTTTCTTTTTCGAACGAGTAGTGAGTATTTTAATAAGATTTGGTCGGGTGTAAGAATGCGAAAAGAATTCATTGAATGAATGTCAATTAATGCATCAGTTTTACGACTACAGAGGCGAGAGCATGAATGGCTCACGGTGCAATACAACAGGGCTGTCAGAGATGGTTTATGTGAATTTAAAACTACGTCAATGGTTTACTAGACGCACGTAACACTGGCCTCGATAATGCCAACTCCAACTGGGTCACGTGGTCATCAGTTTCAAAACAAAAGTTAATTTCTTTGGTATTATGATGAAAAGACTGATCAGTTTTCTCTGGGACCATGCATTTTTTGTTAAGAATTCTGCAGTTTTCGCAATACAGTTTCTCAAGGATTAACTGCAGATCTTACTCATCATGTATTAACTATGAAAAATGCTGATAGCTTTATGATAATTTTTGTTTCAATTTAAAAGAATAATTTATGGCAAATAATAAAGTCTTAAAGTTGACACAGGACGTATAGAATGTATTGCAATAGTCTCTTAAAATCTAAACGAATATACATATCATTTGCAATTTTAAAACATTTTATATAAAATACATTAAATATATTTTATTATATTTAATATATTAATATATTTATAATACATTAGATTTTTATATTTATAATTATAGTTATAAATGTATCGATTAATTTGTCGAGTATTGAAAATTAAAGTTACCTATGGGTAAAAACTTGAAATTATTATTTTTACTTAAAATTATCAGATTTTTATCAATCTAATGATTGTAACAATATGATAAGGTTTTTAATTAAGTAACCTTTAGTATTTACTGCTGGCATAGAAGAAAATTAGCAAAAGCGATTGTATTGCAGTTTTCTACAGTTCGGATTAAATCTTACGAGAGCCACTATATCGACAGCTGAAATTTACTTGGGAGCAGAAAAGCAAATGTTAAATATTGATTATTTCAGCAAAGTTCTATTCTCAATTTTCTTAATCCTCAATTTCTTCAAATTTGTTCCTATTGTTTAATTTCAGATTCAATTTCAAATCTTTTTTCACAAAAAATAACAATTTTAAGACTTATTATTATTGTCAATTTTTATAAATATTACATTCTTACCTTTCTAATCTTTTAAAGTAATTATTTCCAGTAAAATACCGAGTGTATATAAAGTCTGCATAAAAACGGAAACAATGATCCTTTAATTAGAGGAACACTCAAAATTCAAATTATGGATGAACATTGCACTTGGAAATTTTTTGTTATCAATTAAGAAAATTAAATGCCAGCTGTTGAGCATATTTCTCTTCTGACGCTTCTTAAAGAAACTATTATTTCATATAAAAACATTCTATTAATCATTAAATACATCTTTCAGCTTCAATTGTTATCTCTAATTAGTCTATATCGCATTAAACATGTCCTGCTTATATAAAGAACGTGAGTTCTGCATTAATTTTTACAGTTGACTTCAAAATGTTTAAGTGGACAACATATTTGTTGCTATTGGCATTTGCCATTGCTTGGGGTAAGAGTGATTAGACTAAAGAATTAATAAATTTGATTAATTAATAAATATTTTGAAAATAAAAAAATCTTACAAAGGAATTTTGCCTAAAATTGGCTCCGCTGAATAATCTTGGAATTGCATTTTTAATTTCCCAAGTCCAATTAAAGAGAATTTATTAGAAAATAATTGTATTTTTCATGAATGAGATTGACAAAAGATATCTTTTGATTACAGAGGAAATTCGCGGAAATGATGTTTATATACAAGCAGTGTCTAATTCAACTGCTACAGGTAAAATTATAATATTATACAATATATTGCAAAGTTTAGGATATAAATTAAAACTGCTAATAATTCTTTCATAAGTATGAATTAATAATATCGAATCAAGAAAATTTCTTTTTGCTTTTAAAATTTCTAATTTTTCAGGAAATTCAATTAATTTGCAATCTGGACGTCCATTACACGGTTTGTTTATTGGCTTGGGATAGATGTGGATGCAAGTTTAGAAAACATATTTAAATGCTGAAGCTGAAAGCATAAATGGAAGTACAAGCGGATTTTTTGCAAACAAATAATTTAACAATATCTTAAAAATTACGATTCTGTAAAACTAAAATCTGTGATATCAAAATATAAACTGTCTATAATACTTTAAATTACTTGTAATTCATTTAATTATCATATAATAAATGATATTGCTCAAATTTATAGAATGTGATGCATTATCAGAAAATTAGATACATATCTGAGCATTTAAAAATATTTTAATCTCGTAACACGCATAGAATCAACGTTTTTCTTACCTAACCACTGTCAGAATAAAATTTCAGATGCACTATTGTTAGCAGAAATCAAGTGCCGAATTGCATTAAAAAAAAGCGTGGACTACATTGAAGTGAACAATGAAATTCAGCCGAGATAAATGTCCATATTGTAATGAGACTTACTTGGTGGCGCAGATTGTACCTGAACATCTAACACAACCGTTTTGAATTGCTAATATGAGAGATTTTTGAAATTCTGTACTGATTTTGTCAACAAGAATCAGGACATTATTCTTGTAAAAGTTTCCTCCTAACAAATTAGCCCAATGCTATTTTTAAAATTTTGAGATCGGTTTCAATTACAATACGGTAAAATTATTTCGTAGTTAAATTGTAGATATATTTTTTAAGATTTTAAACTTAAACCTGATTTTATACATTTCGATTGTCGATAGTGTGCATAAGAAAAGAAGAAACGTGTGATTTATCATAAGTGATTAACAGAAAAGCTGATTTATTAAGAAATCAGTGACTTGATAGTACAAAGTCAGAAATCCATTGCAGAATTGCACTCGCAGAATTGAAAGTTTATTTTTATCTACAACTTCGTAAGGTCGTAATAATTATTATTCAAGCGTGTCTCATTGCTCACAATGATGCGTAAAAAATAGTCCACTTTATCACCCTCAGCGTGAAACGAACTAAATATCACTCAGATTATTGCTTCAGATCTCGGTCAATCTTACTTTGAAACAAAAAGGAATAAACATACAGAATTCCCATAATTTTAAATCACGGATTAAACAATTAAAGGAATAGTCTTTTTGGTCGTGTTATTATATTTTTAATAAGCGTAACACATAATGTACAAGAATAATACAGAAAAATAATCGCACACATTCGTCTTCGTCGTTTTATATGACATTTTATTTTTTTTGACTTATCAAACCAGACACGAATCATGCACAACTATGTTATTAGTTAGCGCCAATTAATTTTTATAATTTATGGCACGAGACAATTATCATATAAGTAATGTATCACAAAAACACACGAGCTTACCCCTTAACAAATAATTAAGGCCTAGGAATCGTAAATGATTCTATTCTAATTTTCCTTCCTTAATATTCAAAATTTCGTTTTGTATTATGCAAATTTTCGTCATTAATATTAAACATTAAAACCACTCTTTACGACAAAAATTATAGACGTTTTTTGTCAATTTTAATTTAATTAATATAAAAAGTTTATCAAGAGATTGTTTTAATGTAAATTTGTAATATAATTATCAAAAAAAAAAAATATTTTTAGAGTTAAGTTTTCACTTTAAATATCCCTGTTCAGTTTCGTAATTAACTGTAATTATTTTCTAACATTAAACTTTTGGGTGCCTTTGTAGATCGTTTTGAAATAATGTCTATTTTAGAAAAATAAGACAATTTATACAGATTTCCATACGCTTATGGAAGACGGTATTGATCGAATATTTTTACATTTTATCAGAAAAATTGTCTCAAAAATGAAAATAAAATACAGGTTACAAGTAATAAAATTAATTTGCAAATTAATGTAAAGACTAGGACACCTTTACAGGTAGGTGAAAATCTGATTTCTTTCTACGACTCGAGTTTTCCTTTTTACATTTCTCTATTCCTACAACTTTACTGTACAAAACTTCTAGTCAGCTATACAGGAAATCCTTTTGTGTAAAATATTGTAATTTCCTTTTTGGTAAGCTTCATTGGATTATTTTTCAAAATCTACTGTGATATGCTGTCCTAGCTATCGGACTAACATCCAAGTTTTATGAACCCTTTTTTCTCCTAGACTTTAGGCGAGTATAATTTTGAATAACTTTTTGTTATGTGAGGTGCAGTATATTTTTACACTCTTATCATAATAAGAAGGTATTGGTTTTTTAACTTAAACATTGATTTTTAATGTCAAAATGAATTAACACTTCAGTTCAAATGTAATGGATATTTTAGAAAAAGAAATGGAATAGAAAAATTGTAAAGAATATGGAGTTTACGTGAAATAAATCTAGAAGTAAATTAAAGTGAGACAATAATCTTTTTGAAATCTTTTCTCATGCTGAAAATCTATAATTATACAAGTTCTAAATTTACGAATAATTTATTAATATTAGTAGGCGACGATCATTGACACGATTAAGCTTCACTGAAGTTCCATTTCCATTTTTCACTTTTTAAATTGTTTTTCAACTTTCTTTGCACAATGAATAATTGAACATTGACTATTTAGATTGGAAATTCCACATGAAGGAATACAATCAAAACACTGGCTTATACAAGAATTAAATTAATTAAAACTAAGTTGTGACAAATTACAGTAAATTCTAAGGAATTTTTAAAATAAAATGCCACATTTTATAGCACCGAGTCACGGGTACATTGCACATACATTATCTATCACAGTAATCTTACATTTACTATTACAGTGAGATTAAAGATCTGTTTAAAACATATTACTATTTTAAAATACGAATACAAATATATGAAGAGAGCAATTTAAATTGATGTATAACTTTTAATAAATAAAATACTTTGATAAGCTTAAAGACTATCCTGCCTGCAGAAATTTGCTTTCATGCGAGTTTCTCCTGGTTCATCAGTATCTTTTCAAAATAGAATAAATTGGGAAAGTGATAAGGCCAAGCGAAAGTAGGAAGTGTTTCTTCATATCAAAAAAGTAATAAATTGAAGTATAGCATAGACAATTAAAAAGTCAGTGACTTGATTCGAATACGAAGTGATAATCTTGCGATGGAAGAAAATGAGATTTTATTTTTAACTTCTTGTTGAAATCATCATTATGAAAGAAAAAAAAAATCGACATTATCTTCCCTCTGATCCCTTCTTTCGAAGTCGGTCAGTCTTAATCTCCAGCCTATTTTTAATCCAAGTAAAAAAATTGTCTTTTCTGATACAGAATTCTAAGTAAGCTACAAATATTTTCTGTAAATATTTGTTCTGTTGCCAAAAGTAAAAAATAAGATGTGCTTACTTGTCAATGGAATATTAAACTTGAAGTATAAAAGTGAAAAATGTGAAGGGGAGCTTAAAAAGTCCCACAATTATTGTTCTCACAGTTCTCTAGAAATAGGAATCGAAATTTCATTTGAAAAATTGATAGAAATTAGTTTTAATTTGAACCAGAAGAAACGAGCTTGAAAAGAAGACGCACCTTGATTGAATACAAATTTATATTAATTGTTCTTTATAATATAATAATACGATTAAATTGCGATTAATGTTAATCGATAGTATAGTAGTCTTAAATTCTATAGTGCCCTGTAACAAATGAGTGCTGGCACACAACTTGGACTTTTCATATTAGAGATCCACGCATGAAAAAAGCCCTACTTTCTCATTTTTCTTTTTTTCTAAAATAATAATAATAATATGGCATGCACACCTTCATTCTTTTTGCACCGTGGACAACCGGTGCTACATTCTTAAAAACTATCTCTGTTCAGGCCAAAAATTGGAGTTAAATCCTGAATTATACTCCTGTTGCAGAAAATGACTTAATACATTTCAATAATTCTTTTTGGCTCGATTTTTCTTTTAAGAAAAGTCTGTTTTGAGGAAAAATGATTACCATACTTCACATTTGTGAACAGGGTTCATTTTCGAGCCTCTTGGACAATTAAATTCGGTGGCAAATTCCTCGAGGTTTGAGAGGGGACCTATCACTCGAAATTTGGCTGGACAATGAGAATCCTTCTCGATTTGAAGGCCAATTGCCTCAGACGTTACTGCAGAGCACCATACCTATAAAAAATATTTTATTAAATGTTTATTTCATATATTCTTTTTAAATCAAGTTCAATATCTGCAAGACTTGAGTTTTTACTCACCTGAGCAAAATTAACGAAAAATAATTGACGATGCGTCATATTGAGACCAGGTAGAGGCAGTTGGTCCTTTTCGCTCTTTGGGGTTTTTATATAAGCATGATAAGCTGCTTTTAAGCCTCCGTTGTCCGCTATATTTTCTCCTAAATGAAGAAATAATATATTTAAATTATTTTTATTTTAATCATGAAGAATTGTTACGATAATTTCGTACCCAATGTTTGTCTTCCATTCACATGTCGACCGTCAATTTCAAAATCGCTGTACTGTTCAACAAAGCATTCTGTTCGCTTCTTGAATTTTTCAATCGTCGCATTATTCCACCATTGATGCAGATTTCCATGTAAATCATATTCTCTGCCTAGAATTAATGAAAAACGTGGTAAACACAATATATAAAAAATTAAATTATAAAGAATATATAGAAAAATAAAATTCCTAATACAGTTACCTTGATCATCAAAAGCATGAGTGAGTTCATGACCCATGACCACCCCCATCCCACCAAAATTAAGACTGTTTGGATTTTCCATATCATAAAATGGACTCTGCAAAATTCCAGCAGGAAAGACGATTTGATTTTTCGTTGGAGTGTAATAAGCATTTACAGTAGGAGGTGTCATAATCCACGTCGTTTTATTCACTGGCTGATCCAACTTTTCCAAACTTTTCCTCAAATTGTATTTGTTGACTCTAATGTTGTTCAAGAAATATTCATTTTCCTTAATCACCAAATTACGATAACGCTCATCTAATTCATTAGCACGTAAAATAAAATTTGGAAAGCCTATCATATCAGTTATAGCATTTGCTTTTTCTTCAGCTGATTTTCGTGTTTCTCGATCCATCCAATCCAAATTCTTCAAATTTCTTGTAAATGCTCGTCTTATCTCGTTTATCATCATCTCAGCCTGAAAGATTTACAAAGTTTTCCTACTAACTCAAGAAATAATTATTATTTTATGCTGTAAAACAACTTACCATTGGTTTGCTTTTTCCATGGAAAACTTCTCTGACAAACATGGCACCAATAGCAAATCCCATGACGTTGTTTGCATCACTTACACAGTATCTCCACTGTTCTTCTCTTCCCTCGGAGCCAATAAGAGCCTTTCTCAAACCCTTATAAGCATCCCGGAACGGTTTCGAAAGACAAGCTGTCAAAGACCTGACAGTCTGCCAAATTAAGTAGTTATTCAGAATTCTGAAAAACATTAATTTATAAATTAACGATGTATAGAGAAATATTACTTATATTTACAATCCCTAAACTTTTTCTTCAAGAGCATACACACACATACGCCTCGACATCACGTGTAATTGACGTACACTTTTCCTTCAGTCGTTTTGTTGTATTCTTGTACCAGCTTGTTCAATTTGTTGAAATACTCAGGTGCATAGTTCACTATGTTAGTCTTGCTGTTGATCTTTTTGTTCACAAGCAGTGTTGCGTTTTTAAAATAATCCACCCAGGAAATCTAGAATTATTTAATTTTATTATTTAACTGTTTATGTTAATTTATCATTCAACAATTTTAATTGCTGTTATGAAACCTAACTCTATTACAATTTCAGTATGAATTTAGTAATTAAGAAATAATTAATTCATAAACAAATACTCACAAACGGTGCAAGTTTTTGCAGTTCACTAATCTTCATTAGATTGTACAATTTTTCATCATCCCTTCTCTCCTCTTGAGGAGTAGTTATCTCAGCAATTTTCGTCTCAAAATTAATGACATCTTGCATTTGTCTCCTCGTAGAATTTTCTTCGCCTCCCAAAAGCACTCCAATCTGAAAATTCAAATTTAGAATAAATCATTTTTTATAAGTATTTTGAATTCTTTTCATAAGAATAATAATTACCCTAGTCATGTAATCGAGGTAGGCTACTAAAACCTTTTCATGCTCTGTTTTATTCAAATAATTGTCTATTGTTGGCAACGTCAACCCTCCTTGATCAATCTGTAATAATAAAATCATTATTAAGAATCTGACGCTAAGAATTTTAATTAATATTAATTGCATTCTGCTTTTTTATCACACTCACTTGTATGATATGCCTACTACTGTTCCTGTCATCTTCATTAACTGCCCAAGAGAAGAACCCTCCCATATTGTACACATTTTGCAATACATGCATGCTCTTCTGCAAAGACCAATTGCTAATATTGAACTTCCCTGTAATGTTCCAACCTCCAACATCGTCCAATAAATCCAACATTGGCTTCGCCCCCAACGCCTCTATTGTTTCATTTCCATCCATACACGACAAATAATACAATTTTGCCTTCTTCTCTGCTTCGGATTTCATTTCATCAATCCGTCGCTCTGTTAAAATATTGAATTAATATGTTATATTAATAATAAATTTGTTCTGTAGCACTCTTAAAAATTTTAAAACATAAATTTTTCAAGAAAGGATTGACCACTTTTTTGAGTATGAGAAATGTAAAAAATAAAACTTACCAAGTACATTTTTTACCACCAACTGATTATCCTGTTCCAACTTTCCAAAAGTACCCCACATACTTTTTCCATCTGGTATAGGATTCTTTTTTACCCAACCCCCACAAGCATACTCATAAAAATCGTCGCAGGGGTGAACAGAATAATCTATACTATTAATTATGGAGGCTGCGACAGTGACACAATGGTGTGTCAAACAATGCGAGCCATTTATATTTACACCTAAAATACAATTATCCAGTTAATTTAATATTCAGTTAGATGGAATTAAATTGATAATTAAGTAAGTTAGTGTGAGAGAAAAGAAAGTTTACCATTAGGCCGATCAACGTATTCAGTCCTCACTACATAATGCGAACTTTTAGTACTAATTACAATCGAAAGTATTATCACCATTAACAACAACCCGGAAACAACTATAAATAGGAATCTCTCCAGTGTCGTTCTTGCTCGCCACAATGTCGTTCCCTGCATAATACCCGACTGTGTAAAATGGGTGTATAAAGTTAATTATTTGCAATTCATCTCTCTTAATTAATTAACATCAAAACATTGAATTAAATTTAATAAATGGAAATATGTAATTCCCTTGCATGAATAATATTAATATTTATGAATTCGGAAAGAAAGTTTATTAGATCTAATACTTACAGTATGATATCTTATATGAGTCGCCGAAGTGCTTATTCTTTCGCTATTTAGCGCGATGGATCCAATGCTACTACTGTCTTCATCTTCAAACTCAGTTTGCTTATATCGTGTCATCTGAAATTTATTACCGATATTTTATTATTTCATTTTTCTCCTGACATCCCATTTTCAGATCACAAACATCGGTTTTCTCTTTTTAATGAAATATGCACAAGTTATTAACATACATAGACCAAGAAATATAAAAATTTGGAAAAAAAATATTCATTGAAGTCATTGAATTTCTTAACTTGAAAGTTAATCGGATTGTTCTTCATATTTTATTACATCATTTATTCGTTTATTATTCACATTTCGCTACATTACTAATTTTCTTCCGAATCTTCTGAATATTATTTTTTTTCTAATTACTTGAGATATGTATTACATATATTGTACATTACTTTTCATATGCGACCAATTTTATTTAAACATTTAGTTTACACTTCACACAAAAACTGTTGGCAAAACCAATGTTGGCCTTTGCAACCGATAACGCAATTAGTGAGCCATTATTCACTTTAGTTAACGCGATGTAATTTCATCTGCATGTGCCCCCAGCTCATCATCAAATTTTCAAAACTAGTTTAAACGTTTATAACATAAAGACTTTCAAGAATTAAGCATGCCGACTTTTAATAAAAAGGCCTTTAAAACACCTTGCAATTGGAATATGTCTACCGAATGGACTTGAAGTATGTACAATATTACAATTTGCAGTTAAGTAACAAATTCTCAGCACGTGTCAGGTCATCTGAACAATACTCATACATAAATACGATCCATCACTTAAAGTTTTTATGTTTACAAGCGTATTTTGCACTTGGGACAACTTATAAATGAAATATAACTCAATGATAACTTAATAACGTGTTGATCAATCAATCAGCGTTGAAATCAATTCAAAGCAAAATAATGAAGCCGGTGATTGATTTTTATTATCATATAGATGACTGACTATCATATATCTTTTATAACTTTCGGTTTCGAAAATACAAAATCGCACTGTCTGAATTCTGAAGACGCAATTTTAGTCTCGACTAAAAATACATCTGCTTTGCCAATGTTTCACTCCACTCAATGAATTTCTCTGGCGGATTAAATTTTCAAGTTTCGTAACAAAGCTATGGTGAAATAAATAATGGATATCATTTTTTATTAGTCAAGATTGTATAGGTATATCTTCTTTATTTTAATAGCATTTCATAGTAGTATTTTAAAATTTAAATAGAAATTTAATTCAAATTTGAAGCTTAAAAAATGGAATCGTCAAGCAGCGCTTGGGTTGATTATACTTGGATGGGGACCGCCGCACAGTGGGACAAATCGATGGATGTAAATCAAGTCAAACTTTGTAAAATGTATGTTGAAAATATAATATCTCTCGAAAGAATTGAATAAAATGATGGTCCTTGAGTCAAATTTATATATAGATAATTAAAAGAAGAATAAGAGGAAATTATATAGAGAAAATTACTTAATTAATAAAACATTTCCTTGTCCCGAGTTAAATTTTTAGATCTCTGACGATAGAACTTATTAAAGCTTAACAGAATCATAAATAATTTAATTTCTATTAAAATTAGGCTTAATTTATTACTATAATAATTATTAAAGTTAATTATTTATTTATCCATAAAAATATTCGATGATTTATTGCTACTCATTACTCCTTCGAATTGAAAATGTTTCAGTAATCAGAAAATTTTCCACCCTCAAAAAGAGCCACAACTCATGAATATCAGAATATTATAAAAATTTAATGATCGTTTAATTTATGAAAAAGTTCCAACATTGATGAATTTTCTCCAAGAGTCTATAGTATCTAAGTTAAAGTTTAAAATACTTTGAATCACTATTGATTTCTCACCCTGATCAAGTCAAAACGCCGAAGAGCGCTTCTTTTTAAATTTCTAAATCATACTCTCACAATTTTATAATCCTCTCAGCTCACTAATCACTTTTCCAAAATACGATGAATACATGTGTACACAGATAACTAAAAGTCACAGAATAAATGAGAAAGAATTGATATCTGATAAAATTGAGAGCCTACACGTGACGTGAGGTCAAAGAATGTTAGAAAGACTAGCGGCGGAATATGTGTCGTCGTCAAAGATCGCTCATTTCAATCGTGTTTAGCGCCGTCATGAGGGCGAACATGAGCCGCGCAAGCGTGCCAACACAGAATCACGCTTTTTATTCACCTACGAGTAGATATTGCTATATATAAAGGAATAGAGTAAAATTAGGTGTGTTAGTGTACGAGCAACAGGAAGACAGTACTTGAGCTTTAAAGCTCTAAGGTAGCTTTGAGTCACTTGCGTAAGTGCATTCAAATTGTGCGTATGTTGGAGAGATCAGACTTTTTTATATTTCATGTGGAGCAGGCTAGTAGGGTACAGTGCATAAAGCTGAGCAGATGTTTAATAAGGTCAGGGCTACTGAATGCGTGCGGAAGCTGAGCAGAAAAGAAGATTAAGGACCGTCGAGAGATTAGATGGAAGTTGAGAGAGGAAATCTCTACAAATGCAAAAATACGTTCCTTCTCAGGAGTAATATTTTTCCCCCTATTATTGTAAATTATGTGACATATTTTTAGATTATAAGAAGTAAATTAGATGCCATTGAATAATTTTGGAATATAATCACAATCTGTTCCTAATTATTATATTATAATTACATATTCTGTGTGAAATGTTAATTTTCCGATACGTTAAACAATGTCAATATCATTACGCAAAACAATTTAAACAATAAAAGCGCGCCATGGCGCCTTCAATATGTGCCATATAAATTTTATCACGTATATTTGATTCTGCATGCATAATCTTCAATGTGAGAGCTTATCTTAAATTATTATTCGCTCATCAATAAACACGTGTCATTTCTCTCCTGTGCGCATTATAGTAAACGCCCCTGAGACTTGATAAAACAAAACCCATTTACGGCATTCCACATCCGGACTTGATAAACATTTTATCCTCCTGATAATTAATTAATATCACTTAAAGAATTACATTTCCCTCCATTTCAAAGTATTCCCAATCCATGTAATGTAATTTATCGCAAGTTAAGTTAGATATGAGAAATTAATCCTCTTATCAGATAATATTACTATGAGCATAAATAATAACAATCATTATTTACTCCTTAGAATAGAATATAAACAAACTCTGTTTTTGTTAAAATATTGTAAAATTATTTTCATTTTCTCTTCAGTTTTCTTTTAGAATAAAAAATGTTTAAACTTTTATTGATAATAAGGGATAGATTGATTATTGAATAATTTTCTGTTGGATAGAAAATGGAATAACTTTCGTTTTGTAAATTTTACACTTACCTTTACTGACATCTTGCTTGAGCACACTCACGTATTTTGTACACACTTTTTTTTATTATTGATCCACTTTGAAAAAGAAAACCGTGAATTTATAATAAATATATGCGAAATTTAAAAATACGGTTTCAAATCTGTCAATGACTGTCAACTAACAATAAGGCATTTTATTTTCGAGAGCATGAAACTGGTCTAGTCCACAAGGATGCTATCCCCTCTGCCATACCCTTTATTGATTTCCCACCAGTATTACGTTGCACCTGCCATCTTTACTATCTTTTTGGGAAAGAAACTTCTTATCAAAAACTCTAATTTAAGGCCACCCTGTTGTCCTTGAAGGACACGTAATTCTAATTAGGGCTTTAGCACCCTTTAAAACTAATTAAAATATCAAATTACTCCCATTTAAAAAAATAATAATCATACTTCCATTTTTCCAAAATTAATTAATAAAGTAATAACTCTGTCCCCTAAAAAATAAAGTCTAAATATGTGGATATTAGTTTTTAAAAAATTACCAATCTTATGTGAATAAATATTTCGTGTCTTTATTTTACCAAGACCTTTTATACATTAGGTACAATATTTTACAATGTTTTAATATTTTTTATTAATTTTTTTTTCCTAAAGATTACGAATGATTGCATGTTACAATAAAAGGATGTGTCCTAGATTTTCGATTTCTCCCACTTTTTAAATTCAATTTTTGCGCATTACTAACACAGAGACGTTGACTTTGAACCATATTAATTTTATACTTTGCGCAAGTGTCTTTTAGACAATGTCATTTCAATTTGTCAAATTTGTATTCTTTTAATTAATTTCACAACGAGCGCTCGACTATCTCATAGCCGAGAGTTTTTTAACAATATTAATGAGCATCAATTAGAAAAAATAATTGTGTATAGTTTACTCTTCATTCCACATTTTTGTTCTTTTAAATCCAAGGATTCGCTTATCCAATACTTTCTTATCCTATGACTTTGTTGCTATTGGCACGTACACATTTGGACCTCTTATTTTCAAAAAATTAATTCTTTCGCTAGACAATATTTTGTTACTTATGATAAAAAGCGATTTTTCTGACCCTTTCAGGATAAATTCTAGAGTTTACAAAATCATTTTCAACAGAATAAATTTGGCACTTACAAAATTAAAATTAAATTCTCTTTACATACAAATTTAATAATCGAAATAAATAAATCACAAGAAAAGGTTTAAAAATACTTAGCATATAGGAATGTATATAATATATATATATAATATAATAAAAAATACATATCCTCTAACAGCAAATAACAACAAGAAGAAAAATATCAAAATTAAGTCGAGTTCCTTTCTTTCTTTTCACGTTATTATCTTAACTTTTACTTTTTTTTCACCTAAATTCTCTCATCGCTATCACACTTTACTAGGTTGACCATTGACCAATTACTTTTTACATTTAAGATTATTTCATCCATTGGTGTCTAGATAGTTGTAAACAAACTAGAGATTCATTTATTTTACAGTACAATATATATCGATGACGATACTTAAGCTGTGCGAGTTAATTAATTAATGAATTAGTTTTTTATTTATTAATTAATACTGGAGGTGCGTCAATGTGCGATTTGAAACTGAGATCAGTGGATTTCTGTTTATAGAGACATCATGGCACTTACAGCATTGACATTTAGCTAAGATACTTCACACGATTATTATCTGGTCTTAGAAATTTTAATGCCACGGTGTAGACGTTTAGAAAAGTTCATTTTTCAGGGCGAATAATTAGTAAGAAAAAAGGGTATAAAAGTCGCAATCATAAGATTTTAATTAATGTACGATGCATAGAAAATCGGTAAATTAACGTGCGTGTTTCATGAATTTGTGCGTAAATCCAACTCATTGTTTATAAAATATATTATCTGATTATTTTGTTGCGGGACCTTCCTACCATTTTTTTAATCAGTAGAGTTTCAAATTGGTCAACATCAACAATCGATTCTTATTCAGTTATTTATATTCAAGAATTTATGAGTTACTCAATTCAATAAAAATAATATTCAAAAAAATCACCAACGCAAATTCAAAGAAAAACGAAAAGGAAAAACATCCAGCACGAAAGAAAAATTACTTTTGCAATACACTGAGACTTGATATGTAAATTCAGTCACAAGTTCTTGTTTGCGATTATAATTACTAAATAAATATCAAAAATATGAGGGCAATTTAAATTAGAGTAGAGTATAAGTAGAAAAATTATTACGATATGCAAACCCTCGTGCTGGAAATATTTTTTGATTATACAATTGGAAGAATTAAATTTTGAAGGAAGTTTGGAGACTTTAGACTCGAAGCTTTTCAATTTCTGTATTCTGCTTGAAAATTTTTGAAAGCCAAAGCATAATTTTTTACTATCCAGTCTCTTAATTAAAAACCATTCTAAATAAAAATTTTTAAATAAAAATAAAAAAGGATTGTGCAGTGTTATCTCCAACGGTGAGTAGCTTATCTTAAATATATACACATACGAATAAATCGGTATTTACCATTATTGTAAATTTCACGTCAGAATCAGTAATCGCTAAGACTGTGTAATATACGATTGTAATACACTTGGAATGTAAATCGCGAACACTTCGATAAAAAATAGATACTCAAGACTATTGGATTTGTTGTACTGACAAGTATAAACGAATGCGGAAGATCATATCCTGCGCGATTCTCTAACGGCTTGCTTTTGAATCCTTTGGATGATCGCAAGTCAAAATGGAATTATTTATTACGACAATCTATAGTTTGAGAAATTTGAGCGTATTTAGCTTCCTTCTTTGAAGATCAAATATGCACAGACATTATTTTTTAATCGATTGTTTTTTTATTTCTTAAATCTCCTGAATCGTGGAGTCAGCGAAATATAAGATAGGCAGGATTTAACTTTTCGTTTCTGACGCTTTTTCGATCTAAGATTATGTAATCTGTAAATTGAAATGCACAATAGGACCTTTTTAAGAGGATGCTATCTTTCGGTAATACATACGGTGACTTTAGGTTCACACTCAAAGACGTAACTGGCTCTGGACGACAATTGCTAAATTCTCTTATTTCTCATCTGAAGCTCTACAGACGACTTGGAACTCAATAAAAGAATAAAAAAATAACATAACTCAAACGTTGAAGTAGTAATTAATTATGTTTATATTTGTTTGAACTTCCTTATAGAAGTCGCGTTAAAATTAGAATCAGTAAATGGAAATACTTCCAACTTGGAGATCTTTTTCTTATTCAAATTTGAATCTCAGGTTCCAAGTCTCGTAAGCTTCTTCTACTTTTCTTAGACTTCTCTTAGCAAAAGATACCTTTGTACAATTGTACCGTATATAGAATACACGAGAAAAAGATGACACTGAGAAGTGTTTGCTTCCTACTCATATCATAACGACGCTCAGTCGAGAGACCTTGATCTGTCTAATTTACATTTACTTTCAAGATTCAAGTTTGTACTCCCTTGACGCTGGGTAAGAAGGCGATGTTGATCGTTTTCGTTAACATTACTCGGAAGCGGTGAATTGTTCACTGCATTAGAAGTAAAAGGAGCTAATATCACATTATTGGATGGATTCGATTGAAAAGAACTCGTACTTTGCGGTACATCATGTCTCGAAGGATCGATGAAGCGGGTTGTGCCACTGGGAGTTGCAACTCGTGCTGAGTTGCTGATTCCAGAATTTTCAACACTAAACGACTCCCTTAAAAATCCCCCCATTGAATTTTTCTCTCTTAAACATTTTTCGTTCTTTACAGCCTCGTAGAACCTGGGACACAGGTTTTTCCTATCACTGTTCTTGAATAGCTTCAGAGATCCACCTTGGATCCTGGGAGTCTCACCTTTTTCGGATTTACCTCCCCTTTCAAATTTTTCCCCCCTCTCAGATTTCTCGAGATCTTCATCCTGCTCACTGGGAATCGTAACAGTTGAGGACTGTCTGGACAATTTCGGCTTTTGGTGAACTCGACATTCGACCTTTGACTCAGATCGTCCTTGCATTTTAATAATTGACTCTTCAGCACAAGCCTCGCAGTGGCTGTGTTCTCTGGAACCGCTTGCGCAGTCTATCATCTGAATGGAATACTTCTCTGGTCTTGAATTATCACCTCGGAGTGGATTTTCGGGTTCTGCACAAGCAGACAATCTTCCGAGGTTCATGGGACTTCGAAGAATGCAGAAGTCCTGCCTTCTCAGGAGATTTGTTGTCCCAGTGAAGTGAGGATAAACGGCGTCGAAACCCTCGATATGCTGATTTGGATTCGCTTCTGCACCTCGGAAATTAGGATTTTCGAGGACATTGTTGATCCTAGAAGGAGTATAAGAATGGGCAAAGCATGGGGGTATGCTCGGAGTTTGAATTGTTGATTGTAGTCTAGAATGATCGGGAGACGTTGGACTCGAGATCTTCCCTCTTGTCTGTGCAATCACTGTTTCGTAGCTCGGCGGAGGTCCGTATAATTGATAATAAGGGCAGTTGTTGTCATTCAGAACGACGCTTGTATTTTGGTAGTGAGTTGATCTGGCAGCTGCGCCATTGTAGGCTGGCGAAGATGCACTTCTGTGTGGACCTGAAGAATATAAATAGATTTTGGTGAAATGGTAAGATGTCTTCTGTCTACTCGTTTGAAAATTCTAAAGAAGAAGGGTTTCATTATAAAACGAATCTTTAAATAACTGTTAAAAATAAGAAAGATATTTCATTTTAGATAAACGCCGGAAATTCGAAATATTTTGGGGTTGACAATACGGCTAATTTGAAATTCATAAAGAAGAAGAAATTGCAATCAGTGAGATATTTTTGTTGTCTTTTTCTGATTAGTTCTCTTTTCTCTTTTAAATTTTGATTTTGTACCTTTCCACATTCGGTGCAAAAGGACGGTATTCCTTGCTGTGTTATACGATATTCGTGCTTGTTGTGCATGGCATGTTGGACCTCGAAGAGGATTCTGTGTCCTGGAACTGGAGGACCTACTGGGAATTGCTGATGCTGCTGCTCTGTACCTTCCGTGCATCCAATATCGGTACCACCAACCACCTCCGGTACACATCAGGAACATGACTATCACCAAGAGCCTATAAAAAAATATTTTAAGCATAAAATTCATCATGCAATTAAAACTAAACAAGAATTTTTTGAAATTATTTTGCGACTCTTTGGTTACTTTGAGAAGTATTTTGAAATATTTTATCAAACTTACCAGTAGTACCACAGATGATACATTTGGAAACCAGGGGATACACAGCAGCCGAAATTGCAGCAATATTCAGTTCTTGGGCATCTAAAATATTTTATTTATAAAATTTAAAACTTCTGGAATTTTCTAAAGGGGGTAAAGAAAATTCTAATCAAATATACATATATGTAGTGTAAAAAATCGTTTTTAAAATAATCTCCTTAAAATAATAACTTACACATAGTATTTCGGTTCTCCCTGTATTTCAAAGGCACAGTATTTTGCTTCTGCCTGTAATCGAAATTGCAAAAAATAAAATTTTGAATTATAATCCATTATAATTAATTTAATAAATTCTAACAATACCTTTTTCATGATTTAAAAAATAATTTGGGAAGATGTTACTTTAAAAATTTATCATTAATTTTCAAATTCCATTTAATATCAAGTAGATAATTAGAACTATTTTTCAATAAAAAATTTTCGAAAATAAGGATGAACAAGGATTTCTGCTCAATAAATAATAAATTTTAGAGAACAGAAATTTAAATATTACAAAGGGAAGCAAGGTCACGGGAAGGGTCTCGTCACGAAGTCACCTACATAAACTAAATATTCGGAAATTCCGGCAAAAATCGCGAGTTTCCACTTTACGTCCCTCGGCATTTTCACCAGAAATATCTTCTCGCACTCGTGAGATCACAGATTATGCACTTTTACGTTATATTTTGCCATGACAGCCATTCCCTCGAGAACTGTCATATGCACACCATTGCAAGCCATTTATTGATTTTGCAAATTTCGGGACTCGACTCTGGAGATGACGTCAAACAACCAAGATGGCTGTTATGTCTAAGTAATCATATTTACCGTAAATCGTGCTTGAAACAAATGAGGAGTTGGCATTTCAAGCTAATTATCCTCGAATTTCAGCGAAAATTCACTATTTTTTTGATATTAGTTTCCAACTTGAGCGATTATTATTTCCAGAAGTTTCAATTGTAGATTAAAAGTGCGCCTACCGCAGTAGACGACGGGCTTTCTACTGAATTAGATTTGGGAAGAAGCGCTAAATACGAATCGATTATACATTTTTTTTTTCTTTTATCAGAAGATATTATTTGAAATGCAATTTCGTAAACAAACTAATGGCGATAATAATCTTAACTTCCTCTATTTATCAAAATAACATCTTTTTATTTAACACTGATAAAGTTTTTTACAATGTAGATTATTATTACAGAATAGCATGTAAGCCTTACATAATTGCTTTTTACAATTAATTCCTATTCTTTGACGTATACAAGTCCAAACTTAATAACATAGAAATGAATCTGACAAAAAGTACAGGATTGAATAAGAAGTAACAAAATAGAAAATTAGCGATAATATGACGCCAAATTTTTTAGACGACTTTTGTATATGTATATATTAATTTAAAAATAACTGATTCATAATTGGTATACAGCTATTGAAGTTCAGTATAAAAACGTGTATCAAAAATTTTATTTTTGAATCATGATAAATTAAAACTATATGGTCAGTTTCAGATCATTTTTACCCTCACTTGAATTTTCTATATCGTTGTAACCAACTTCTGAGCTTCTTGGGCATATCTTACAGCAGAAATTTTTTATACGGACTCTGTATTTGAACATGATTCCCAGACAAAGCATGCCGATTATAGTTGAAACCAATGTTATAAACCTGCAATTCGAAATGTCTAAAATAAAAGAATTTTCAGCTTACGTTAAAAAAGTTAAAGATTCTATAATCTCTCGATTATAAAAAGGATTGTATTTATTATGAACAAGACTTTTGCACTTCAAAAAACAGTCTGTTTACCTCTAAAAATAAATCAATTATAATCTAATCAGTGAAAGTATATTAAATAAAAAGGTAAAAATAAGTTATTCTGCTTCTAGAATTCAGCATAAAATTAAAAATAATAGAAATAACAAATACTTACAGTAAATCTATCAAACTGGTTGAAGTACAACATACGTTGTCGCCACAACAATTCTCATATTCACTGCAAACTCCAAAATCGCAAAAATTGGACATCTTGTATCTGTAGAATAAAAATAAGCATTATAACCTTTTGTATTATCATCCAATATTTTTAAATAACATAAAAAGTAAACAAACATACCTTTTTTGACAAAAGAATCGAAGAATCAGTAGCCTAACCTCAATACTTTTCAAAGTCTAATTACAGCCTCTTTTACAATGCCAAGAGTTTTAAATCTGTTTCCTTATAAAACTGGAATATAACTTTTGCTCGTGGAATAAGATTTATAGGTATATCACATAAATCATTCTTAAAATGGTTAAAATATGAGTCATTTTGACATTTCACTGACAGTTGTTTTGACGTTTGACGTTTCACTGCGTATGATATGCTTTTTCATGTTGGTACACCTGATTCCAGTCTAGTTACTTTCATGTTTCCCCTAGAAATTCATTGCAGGCGGGAAAATCATGTAATTTTCAAATTCAAGTGACTGTGAATAAATGTTTTTCACTCCCAGAATATAATTATTAATTTAAATTATTATATTTTATTGCATTTTATGTTTTAAAATAAATTGATATTCATTATTTTCGTCAGTGGTGAACTAGGAAAGGGGGGTTCCCCCTTTTTTGTTAATAAGGACCAATACTGTACACAGTTAATTTATTTTATTTGTCAGGTATCACAAGATATGTAATATGTATCTAAAATGCTTTTAGATCAGCGTTTAAAAGTGAAATCCTCGAAGAAAGATAGTAATAAATTAAAGTGCCACCACACAGTGCCAATATAAAGTATAATATTACCCTAAGAAATTTTATTCCTAAAATCTAAAACTAGCACTGCGAGTACATATCTATAAATCTATAAATTATATAATATGAATAGTGAATAATATAGATTCTCTATTCTGTAAACGGTACTATATATTCTATAGCAATTGGAATTCAAAAGAAATTTTAGTCCTGCCAGCAGATTGAATCACACACGAAAAAGACTCAATTAAATATTTTTAAGTAAATTGACTGAGAAATAGAAAAGAAATAAACTGAATTACATAAATTTGTTTATAAAAAACACTGTGATATGTGTTCTAGAGAGTAAATATATGTATGTAATTAAAATTTCAATTTTGTGGCAGTAAATTGAAAAGTGTAGCTTTGGGAATTAGGCTTTAATTCTATCAGCCAGAGAGCAGCTGAGGCCAGTATTATCTGGTTCAACATTGAGTTCTTTTACAATGCCATCTTCAACCACCATTGAATATCTCTTGCTTCGTTTTCCACCAAGGGGAGGAATATCTACAGATAAGTCCAAAGCGTCTGTGAAAGCTGCTGTGGGGTCAGCAAGCATTCGTACCTATAAAAACGTTTAAGTCTTATCTTGTGTCTATGTATAAAAAAATGTCATTCGAGCAATTTTTTTAGAAATATTCAGTACTTTGCCTTCGGCTCCTTGATCCTTTCCCCAAGCAGCCATGACAAATGGATCGTTGACACCAATGCAATAGATTTCAGCTATTCCTTTTGATTTCATTTCGCTTGCTTTCTGAACATAGCCAGGCAAATGAGTCTGCAAATAATAATTATATGTATAAATATGTATAATTTCATTCAATGGTTATAGAAATTACCAATAAAAATATCCAATTTTACGATATATAATTCAACTAAGTAGAGGGTCTTGACGTGTACAATTACTGTTGTACATTATGTTATAGAATCGATAGTCAAGTAGGGTTGTAGGGTCTAGTTAATCATAGGTATGATGCTTATTTAGAAAACAAATAGTAATAAGAATTAAATGTCATTGTATAGCAATATTAAATCAGAAATCAATAATTCACCTTGGAACATCCTGGAGTAAAAGCACCAGGAACAGCAAAAACTATGATTTTTTTCCCAGCTCCTTCTTTAGCCAAATTGACCTTGCTTGCTGGTGAATCTTCATACAAATCCACCGAGGGAATCTTGTCACCAACCTTAACCAAGAAAATTTCCCGCATCATTAATTAAAAGATAAATAAGACACCAAACTAGTTATACCTCATTTATTTATACACTTAATAAATTTTAATGTTTCACTCAACTTGATATAGTTTTTAAAAAGTATAAAAATGATTAACTTACAGCGATAACCATGTTTTTTGATGACACGTGAATTCTTCGTGCAAACGAACTTAACGTTGAGCGTCCAAACGCACAAATGGCGCAATTGACGAGTTGAGTCATGTGTGCTTTAATCGATCTAACGTAACCCGTTTATTGCCAGTCACTCGCTTTTGTTTCTAAGTTAAAATCAATATAAAATAACGTAGAAAATGAGTTTAATCATTAAACATACATGACTCTTCTAGAGCCGGTTGAGGAGTCTTGCGCAATCATCAGACTATATTACATAAATGTTCTGTATCTTAAAATACATGTTTTTTAAATGATTTTTCCTTATCTTAAGGATTATTCGAGTAAACAGGTCTGTAATCTGTAAGAAAAACCAAAGTTGGTTTCTCCAGACATTTATTAGCTCAAATTTTCATCATTATTGTATATTATTGCGAGAAAAAAACATTACATCGCATGTGAATTCTATCTTACCGAGAATTTTCGTCGGCAAGGTGGAAATTGAGTATGTGATACATATATGTATGCAATAAAAAATATTTTTCACTAATACTAGACCATTTACCTTCAACTATTCGAAATAGAAGTAAATGGTCTAGTTTTAGCAAAAAGAAAATGTATTATTATAAAAAAAAAAAAATTGCTGAAACTTTTGCTCTTATGGTAAAGTATCACATGCCCTTAAGGGTATATTACCATAAGAGCAAATTAGTTATATCAATTATACATTCATAATAATAAATATATTTAGCTGATAAGAGTCAATAAACCTTCGTCTACATGAAAGGGAGGTTTATTGATTCTTATTAGCTAAAAATATTTATTATTATGAATGTATGATTGGTGTAACTAATTTGCTCTTATGGTAAAGTATCACATGCCCTTAAAAAATTCGTATTGAGAAAATAGAAATATTTTTTCAATTTCTCTTTAAAAAAAATAGTTTTCATAGGTCTGTTCTCATTTTTATTACCATTTCCCCAAGATTCCATCAAAAATATTTATAATTGTAAAAAAAATTAAAAAAGGGCAAACAGCTCTTATGGTAAGTATGATTTGTGACAGAATGGGAGATAAGGCAGATCTCTAAAGGTAAGAAGAGGGAATACACCGTTACTTGCTGCCCTCTAGAAAAATTTTTTATTTTTATTTAAGAAAAAATCATATTATTGACTAATTGCTAGAGGGTAGTTGGATTATTTTTATTATTTTAATGAATATATGATCCTTTAGCACTTGTTGTATAGTTCTAATTGTTTAAAATATTTTTATTTTTATTTATTAAATAAATTTCGTTCGAATGCACTATTCAAGCATTATTTGTATTAAAAAAAATATATAATGTAATTTGAATTATACAAAGAAGGTTTCACAGTCGATTTTAATTTATTATAAAACTTTAAACTCAGCCCTTCCAGGGCTGAACCCCTAAAAAATGATCTTTGGTAAAGATTATAGAAATCGGCAGGTTTCAAAGCTCCAAAGATTTCGTAACACGATCGGGATTGTGGGCAAGATGGGGTTGAGGAATCCAAAATTATATACCGTGAAATTACTCGAAGGACCTTTGGAATTTAATACGAATACGACACTAGTTGTAGGAGGAGCTATTCGCATCCGGGTTATTATGAGCGGTCTCTCTGTACTGACACAAAACTCACGTAATCGGAATAATGTCTCTATTTACAAATTAAAAGCTCTCATTTCAAAATATTCCACGTGCTATTTTGTCAATATTGACTTGCACCCTATAATTTTCTCTCCTTATAATTCTCCTGTGGGAATAACAAGACTTATTTTATATTATTCCATGTAACTAATGAAGGGACTTTTCTATGGTATCTCCTATGGTCCATGCATATGTAAAGATTTTGAAAGGGCTTCTTTGCGCTTACAAGCTGTGTCAGAAAAGAGGTTTCACTTCTATCATGCCCGTATGTTTTATGTAACTGAGTTTATGTCATACAGCATGACATCGCCCACAACGACCCGCTACTGTTTTATATAAATTGCTAACTTGATTACAAATGCATTGATGCACCTCAGGGGCGTCCTGTCGCATTCCCTTAGACAAATACCAATTTCAAAGGCTTGAGTAATTATAAGATCTCATATCATTTTTTTTACGCTTTCTCTTAAATTTACTATTTGATAAATGTGTCAATCTTTCATATTTTCAAATAGAAGCGAAAAATTCGCCTTTTTTTTGGAAGTGAAATTTTTCATACGAATTTTAACAAATATTTTTCTGCTTACGAGAGCAAGTATTGAGTGAGGAAACGCGTCCCTGGGTTAACCAAGTTGCATGTAGGACAGTTGACTGTCAATTAGGAATCCACTGGTGCGAAAGCTCTTGATTTGCTGAATCGGCCTTCTACAACCATTTGCTGGATGTCACAGCGAACTGTCATGCCAACGAGGACAAACCTTATCCATGTCGATTTCTCACTCAAATACTATGTTTGCGTATTTATTTGTCTACCTGTGTGTGTACCCATTATCTATATATCATAGAAAATATATAAAGCGTTTTTTATTCAAATAATGAAATATTACTATTTTTAGAGAGAACGAAGTTGTAATAACTGAATCAGTCAAATTCCACTGATTTTGAGTGACTCTTTTCTCACGATTTTAATCAGTGAAAGTTCAGTCAAAAGTCACTGAAATTTTCAGTCATCTTCACTAAACTACTAAAAATTTCAGTGACTTTTCACTGATTTCCAGTAGATTTTTCACTGATTAAAATCGTGAGAAAAGAGTCACTGCAAAACAGTGGAATTTGACTCGTAATCAGTTAAATTTCACTGATTCAAGTTTAGAGAGTTAGTTTATTTTATGTTTAGCCACTTTTATAGCAATAGCAATTTTTGATAAAGGCAGAAATAAGGAAGTGTCAGGCAACAGGGTTTAAACTCTTAATTACTCCCGGATAGGTCTTGCAGTGCTATAAAATCCAGTATAAGAATTAGTTGTAACACTACTCTGGTAATCTTGCCATCCGGCTTGTTTGTTAAATAATATCATCGCTACCCGGTACTCCCTTACGCTTCTTACTCTTACAAGATCAGTTTCTCGAGTCCAGAGTCTTTAGACATCCTGTCATTTAAATTTTAAACACATGCCTACCTTTTTTATTCATTATCTTCAATATTCAAAATAAAGATTAAATCCCGTTAACGCATAACAATAACGTAACTTACTGTAATATAATATCATAATAATGATGTAATTTTATCATTGATATAATTATTTCTTAAAGTTATCACAAGGTATAAACGAAAATACAACAGAATGTCGATTTTTCGTGTCCGTCATCCATTTGGAGACCATTCTCGTCCATTCGGTTCAGTATAACTGTATAAGCGTATAAAGTGTTTCGCTTGGGCTAGAATATTTTAGCGGGTGTGCTGTGACGCGCCTGCACGGGAGTTTTTCCACTTTAATTGATTCAATCGGCGAAAAACACGGCGGGCGGCCTCCCACCCTCCGCAGCCAACCACTGTAACGAGACGCCAAAGCCAACCCCTCGAAATCCCAACCACCTCGCCTTCGACCCCTCACCCCTAACACCCATCCCAACCTTCCCCTACCCAATTTTCCATCCAGGATCTGCTTCTAGGTTCTACCACCAACACCGACACCAACACCAAGGGTGTTCCCCCCCCCGTTCCGCAGCTTTCCTGTGGAGCACAAGCTCGCGATATAATATATGGAAACATTTATACACAGAGCCGAATGCTGAAATGTTGTTGTGCTTTGGCGCGGTTCGCGAAAAGTGGTGGGGAATTTCACCCCCATTGTTCGCTCCCAGTCCTGGGAATCCGTTTATTGTTTTAATTAGAGCCTTCGGGCCAACTTTACTGGCGTTTATAACGAGTACCTGGAGATACGCCTTTTTCTTTGGAATCTTTTGGTTATCCAGAAACCGAGTATTCTGGACGAGGCGAATTAAACGTTTAGCAGATTTATTTTATAGAACCTGGGACTTATTTAATTAAATATTTATAATTATTAATTCATCATTTACATTGTTTGATGTACTTCAGATGTGGACATTAATTTATCAATTTTTTTCGTAAATTCGAATAATATAATGTATTTAATTTATTAAATACATTATTTTAGGTATATTTTTTATTGATGAAATTGTGAAAATAGAAACACGTATAGAATAGTCACCAAATTTTGTATACCGATGTTGTGCCTGTAGCAATAACCCGAAAATATATAAATCAATTCTTTCATGTTAAAGTCAAATTTTTTCATGAACATATATATTGTATATATTTACCCGTAAAAATAGTAAAATTGGTCACCCCTTTTTTCATCAGTCTTTTTTGCCCTCAACAGAAAAAATTACCTTTTATAGGCTTCAAAGCGTAAAACGATCAACAAGGTTTTTCGCATCTGTTTACCCTGAAAAGTCAACTTTTTCCGTTAAACTCAGGTAAAGGAAAATTTTTTTCCGTTACAAACTGTTCACCAGGAAAACTCAAGACCGTTAAAAAATGTCAGCATTGTAAATTTCAAGATTTATATTCTCTTCCTCCTTTTTCCAGTCACGCGACCAAAAAAACGTACTGTATTTTCGAAAGGATTTATATTTTGAAACCATTATGCAAAAAAGCTGCAATAATGATTCCACAGTTTTCTTTCTAGAAAAATACAGTGACTTCAAACTCGTAAAGAAGTCATAAAGAAACCCGTTACCCTAGAAGGTAACTTCTTCCGCTTTTTTTCTGTTTAAATTTTTAACGTACCGTTTTTTTTCTTAGCGAAAAGTCCCGAGTGACCATTTTAAGGGATAGTCCTCGCATTTTAGATTCTGTTTTAAATGTTTTTCTTATTTTTTGCCCAATAACGAAAAACGTGTAGAATTTTTTGTCTATGAAGAAGGATTGCTTCTTTCCGAAGTTATTTTCTCAAATAAAAAAATTTTGAAGCCGAAAGTCATGTTAGGATTGATTTTATTACGATATCCATAAATCTGGATATTTTTTTTATGTGATTCCTTTCTAAATTTAATATAAGTATGACAAATTACACACCCCACATGTTTATCATGGGGTTAAGTACATTGTCTCGTAAAACAGAAGTAAATGGATGCATGAGAAGTTTGTTGCAAAGAGTACTACTACAAAGGAGGGCCACGCGCGCAAATCATTCGCTCACTGTTGGTGAGCTGCTTCTCGCCACAGGGTGTAAACAGCAGCGGTCCCCATTCTTCAAATCTTTAGATTTCACCCTTACCTGATATGTAAATCAAAATTTTCATTTTACTCAAATTAGCAGCTTAAAAATAATTTGTAAGCCTAAGGTGCCTCTTATAGAGATGTCGGAACAAACACTGTAAAAAATTTCGGGAAATTATAAAGGATTATTCCACATTTATATTTGGGAAAATGATTTTCGCAAAAATTTCTGGGAATTTTTCAGAATTTTCTTAAATATATAGGCAATTTTTTGGGAAAAATTAGAGAATATTCCCTAAATCTTTTTGGATTAAAAAATTTCATTATCTTTGATTATTATCCCCCCTACCAAATTTTTGAAAAATTTTCGTAAAGTTTGCGGAAATTAGCGTCCCAACAGGATCTCTTTGTATCAATTTGCAATATTTAAGAATGATAAAAGAAAAAAGTGCCTCTCTTTAGTAATAATTTCTCTATATTCACTCTTTAAATAAAAGAGCCTTTTATAACAATAGGAACACAAACTTTACCCGCTGTGACATTCAGATTTCAAAGCTTGATCCATATTGTTGCAAGAGTTCATATCGTGTTCATACCATGGGTGTACTTAATATCGGGGCAAAAACGATCGCAGTAGTAACATAACGGGTGGTAAGATAACATCAATCAAAGAAAAATTATTCCACTCGGTCTAACAATAAGTATTATTTACAAACATTTTCAAGATATAGGCTGAGAAGGGAGTGGGAAAATGGATTTTAAAAAGTGGATAGAAAAAGGGGAATGGAACATGCCCTTTTAGAAATGTTTGCAATAATCTAAGTGCATTTACAGTTAAATATATTACAATATTTTTCGTAAAATGACTTGGAAATCTTGAAAACTTATCAATTATTTTATGACAGATTAGAGAGCTTTTCACTTTCAATCGAGCTTTCAGTATCTTGAGATATTTTACCAATAAATATTGAAAATATAATTGAATAAAACAAAATTCTCTTCCAGGTCAGAAAATATGATAGTACCTCTTCTTAATAATGTCGTTCTACTAATCGTCGATAATATCCTCAAACAAATTTAGTAGAGCAATAAAATTAGACCACGGTCATAATTGGACTCATCTATAACTTTACAACTTTCTGCCCAACTATAAGTAAGACCGTAACTGAGTCTGGTTGTGACCAATAATCGCAATAATGCCCTGTTCGAGATTTCGGTTAAAATCGTGACCCAGTCACGGTTTCCAAGGGCAAATTTTAGGGTCTTCGAGAGAGAAAATTGCACAGTAGCGAAAAGTCTACCAACCAAATTATCAGGACAAAGGCATCGTTTCTGGTACGAGTCTCTGTGCCATTTAACAATCAAAAAGGAGATGGTTCGAGACAATAGAAACAAAAATTTCACCCAATAAATTCTTGCCTCTAACCATGTCATTTTCTGGAAGCCCATCTTCCCCCAAATAGTTATCCTGCAGTCAGTGAAAGCTTCAACTTTCGAATTTATTGTCGCGGTCGTATTTCTTCCACGGCGGGTACACTGAGTGCGGTCAGTGGGTCAGAATTCAAAATCTCAGTTTCAGAAACTGAACCCAGGCTGTGGGATTTCATTTTCGCAGTAGCATTTCATGAATGATACTTGCTAGTATATTTTTTTAGATTTATAGATTTTCAGGGTGTCATCGTCATTTTATATCTTGTGGTTTTTTTTTCTAGAATTTAGAATCTCTCGGAAAGAAGATCTCGAAAGTGTCACATAAACATGATATGAAGAGAGGGTGAAGGACGAAAGAAAACTTGTCCTATCCCCAGTCCGTAGAATTTTGGCTACAGATGTTGAGATGCTGCAATCCTCCAACCCCAGAAAAAAATCTGGTAGCAATTTTGTAATGTTATACCTCATGTTATACAGTTTGGACGAGGTCACATTTTGACCCTACTTCACGTGAAGAGGACTTAACACTAATGACAGGAAGAAAAAGTGCCTTCAGCCAATTTCTTCAGTTAGGAGACAATTTCTTCTTAGGACAATTTCTTTTTAGGAATTTCTTTTTAGATATTCGTTGGAAAAGAATTTAGAAAAGATGTAAGCTTTTTAATTTATGGGGACAATTTCAGTTAAAAATTGGAGCTTCTCGACAGTGATTAATTAGATCGACAATGCTCAATTTTATGCTAGATAAGAATGTAAAGGCTGCTTAACTGAAAATGTGTAAAGTGGAATGTCAGGTGCTTGATGGGTTCCTTCAAAGTCAATATTTGCATGAAAATATGACAGTGTAACCCAAACACAGGTAGAAAGTTAAGTCAAAGGCTGCCCTGTCAAAAATAGATGCGACTGCAGGCACAGCGCGTGCCTCATGAACTTCTCGATCGCGACGTTTTCAGTTTTGAGACGTGTTTGCATTCGTTTTCAAACTTTTGAGAGGACACCGTAAATTTTGTGGCTCTGCGGGGTGGTGAAAATAGACATGAACAATGGTGGAAAGGAACCGCGGGGCGCGAAACCATGGGAGTTGGGATCAGGCCAAACGCGCGACTCTAAGTCTCGAAAGTCTCCATTTTCAATTCACCCCTTCCTCGAAGATTTTGACTCTTAGAGAAAGTCTAATTTTCAAACTTTATTAGTTAGTTATTGCCGATGTCATGGCAACTATAACTGTAAACAACGAATTCTCCAAACGCGATCCTAGATTAAATTTTATTTTAATGGGGATATACAATTTTGTATTCGTTGAAGTCGCAATTAAATTTTTTATCTGAAACATAAATTTCCCAAAAATCCCTAAATTTTATTTTTCCTCTTAAGGCCCAAAAAGCGTGTAAAGTAAATAATGCAGTTGTAAAAAAACGACCAGCATTTTCACATTTGGACTCATTTTCTATTCGGTTTCAGTGGACAAGGTTATTTAAGGAGCCATATAGTTTTATAGCCTTGTAACAATAAAGTGTCTTTTTACTTTCTGGTACTTCTCTCGACTTTTCGAAGAGCAAACGGCCCTAGTTTTAGGGCCAAACCCGAGTTGTGGGTAGCGTAGGTAGGCTTCAAAATGAGGATTTTTTTTAAATGCAGAGCTTTTGAAAAATGAGTGGAAAATTCATATTGCTATTAAAAAAATTGTAAACTATAATAATTTCGCGCCCTTTTTTAATGGAAATTTTTTCACATAATATCTTAAATAAAATTTAAAAAATAAAATATGGAGTAAGGATCTTATCTATTCTAATTTATTCGCGCAGCTAAAATATCACATTTATTTCTATATAAGTTAAGCTTTTTCACATTAAATCATTGGACAGAGGAGTCCATAGAAATCCAAAATGTAAATTTTTAGGCCATCCACAATAAAAAATGCGGAAATAGGGTGTATCTGGCAACACTGGTCTCTACCAGTGCATGTTGTAAAGGTAAACCAAACTTCATTTAAGAAGTTACCGCAGAGATCCAATATGGTAGGAGATAGGAGATAGAATATAGAAAGTTTTTGGTTCCCTAAACTCTTAGGTAAGCGGTAGTAAATCATCTTCATTCTCTCTTCCTTGCTTTTTCTATTTATTGGTTTATGTCTTGTTGACGAAAAGTGGCAGGCCGCATCTTAAAAAAAAACCTTCTTTACGACAATTTCACTTTTTTATGTTATTCCGTGCTTTCATTACTCGCGTAATATTTCGAAAATATATTTTTATAATCTTAATGCTTCATAAATTCATTAAATAATAAAAAAGGAGTGGGGTGTTTGTTATTTTTACTGCGATCATTCAAAAATGCTTGATTATAGCATTTTATAGTACAAGCATCTTGAAAATTAATTTTCAAAGATATAATTCACTCAGTATCTTCTCATATCTTACATGAACAATGCTTTGAGTTATTAATCGTAAATAACGAGCAGTCTCCTGATAACGTTTTTTTTTAATTTGTTAAAACTCTTTCGCTTTATAAATAATTGAAAAAGCTTGTGCATATTTCATATTTGTGTAAGATTTAATTGGGTCAGAGATAAACACAAATTGTCTGTTGTTAAACAAGATATGGTAGTGTAAATTACAATGTTTTAAAATTTGGTTTATTTTTATGTCAAGAGCTAACATAAGCATGTGATAAAGTTATCGCATAATTCTCACAATACGAGACTTTTAGTAGACTACATATATCTATGAAAGGAACATTACCTACTTTACCTAAACCTTTTATCTATATTCTTTAGTTTGTAACTTCCGAAACAGAGATTATATGTATTCGTCAAGAGAATCACTAGTGAGTGAAAATTGAAATTTTCATTGAGATGATGTAGCACGCATAAAAAAATTTGAATATATTTTGTGGACTATCAACGTAAAGATTGTGACGGTTGAGAAAAGCCATTTATTAATAGGTGATATTGCATGAAAAATAAGGAGAAAATGATAAAGACCATTTAATTAAAATTGACCAGGCGTACTGATTTTATTGAACGCCTTCTGATTGATAAAACAAGGAATAAATACATAATAAACTTCTGAAGTATAACTTCTTTATTATTGGATTTATATCATGTTGTTCAATAATATAGACGAGATCGTTTTTAAGAAGGCTCTGCAGAAAGGATTGGAAAATGAAAACTTGCTAATAAAAAAAGTGGAACAACAGCCAACGAGTTCGAAAGCAGAACATGGTCTCAGTGACATTTCTAGAACTTATTTAAGGTAAGCAATTAAACTGTAGAGATATGTTTGTAGATTTGAAAAAGAAAAATAAGAAAATATGGAAAAGTAATCTTGTGTGTATGTATTAATTGCTTAATGAAGGTACATCGATGCGAAAAATGAAAATGAAAAAGAGAAAGTGATAAGTGTAATTGTGAAAAAGGAGCCTGCAAGTGATGGACCAGTGTTAGATTTGATTCGGAAACAGGGATTATTTTTGACAGAAATCAATTTCCTTTGGAATGTGTTACCAGAATTGGAAAAAATATTGAATATTTCCTTAGGCCCTAAAATTTTTTATAGCAATGAAAGTTCAAATCTCATTGTTATGGAAGATCTTTTAGCGAAAGGATATTATGTCCAGGACAGACAAAAAGGACTTCCAGTGAGTTATTCTCTTATGGCTATTGATCGATTGGCTAAATTCCATGCTGGATCAGTTGCACTTTTCGAGAAGGTATAAGATTTTTTTCATCATTGAAGGCGCGCACAATACATTTTTATAATTTAATTGTTGGCTTCTTTTTTAGAAACCAGATTTAATGAGGACTTTCAAAAATGGAATTATGAGTAAAGAAACGCACAAAAACATGTACAAATTTGTAGAATCGAGTCTCTTGTTAATGGCTAATTCTATAATTGAAAAATGGACAGATCTAGAACTTGTGAAAGCAGCCTACAAGCTCAAAAAAATGGTTAATGATTTCGAAAATCGAATTTCGAAAGTGTATGATTATGATGATGATGAATTTTGTGTTTTAAATCACGGAGATGCTTGGCATTCTAATTTGCTTTTTAAAACTAATAAAGAAGCTCAGCCGATCGACATGCTTATGGTAAATATAACTTTTAAAAAGTTTATAAAAGTAAAATTATAAAAAAGCTCTTATATATTTAATTATTATTTGAATGATTCTAGGTTGATTATCAAATGTGTGTTTTTACCTCACCAGCGATCGACTTGCTCTATTTCCTTGGAATTTGCCCCGAAATTGATATAAAATGCGACATGGATGACTACTTTCTCAATATATATTTACAGACCCTGAAACATACAATGAAAAAAATTAATTGTCAAACGAAAGCACCGACGATGGATCAATTAAAAAAGGCGATTTACAAAAGAAAGATTTACGCAGTTTTCTCGTCTTTGATTTTTTATCCACGAATGATCGCTGATGAAAGTGATGTTGAAGTTTTTGACGAATATTTGTCAACTGGGGACACAAAAATGGATGTTTTTAAAAACCCAGAGGCTATCCGTGCTGTTCGAAAAATTATTAAAGTTATGGATGAGATGGGTTACTTGGACTGACTGACTCAAGAAAAGAAATTCAAGATTTTTAAATACTCGACTTAATTGGAATTGATCTACTTCTAAAGGCTTTTTATTGTAAACAATTTAAGATTAAAGATAGAATGACGTACTGTTCAGTAATAAGATTTCTGTTATTTTCACACATTCCTTATTCTTTTTACAATTTTAATTGCATATTTTCCTCTTCACAATCTTCATTTCAGGAAATCTGTATCACACATTACAGGGAAACTGATTATAAATCTCTAGAATCTAGAGCAGAAAAGATTCACTATTTTCCTTATTCTCTTAATAAATTTGTTTTTCTCGAATTTCTCTTTATGGTATATGAAAAGATGCTTCAACTTAACAAGAATATTTGACCATTTCTGCACCAATTGATCTAAAAATTTATAAAATGGTAATATTTATTCATCTGGTAAAATAAAAGTTGAGATTATAAAAATGATAAATGTTAAACTTGAGGAAAAAGTAACGTCACTTCGTATATACAAAAATGACATTGCTCACCTCATTCAATATAACGTCTCTAGGTGGAAACGTTGTAAGATTTAGTACTTATTAAATACTGCCAGTTCAGGAAAAGCTCTCGACTTGTGCAAATCGTACTCGTGTGAAAAATATTTTGAAAGTTTACAATAAAGTTGAAAATTAAATTCACTTTTCTTACGGGAAAGAGGTGATTCGATTTTTATTTTGAATCAAGTAAAATATATAATAAAATAAATATTAAGAAAATTTGAACTGAAATTGTTATTATATTATATTCTAGGATCTTTATTATAAAATAGCTCATTGATTTTTGAGGATGGAATTTAAAGAGCTCGATTATACCTTTTTCCAATACTTGCTTCGAAGGTATTTAAAAAACGAAGAAGCTGAGTTACGTCAAGTAGAAAAGATTCTAGCGTGCGACAAGGGCGACAATTTTTTTAGTGAGATTTACAGAATATATTTAATATATACCCCAGCCAAAACAGCTGATCCTATAGAAAAGGAAGATCGTATGTGTTGCATTGTGAAAGTTGAAAAACCGAATTTAAACAATGAAACAATGCATAACATTTTTAATATAGAATTGAAAGTCCTTGAAGAAGTGTTGCCAAGAGTAGAAAAATTTGTACAATGTGCTTTGGGCCCTAAGGTAATTTATGGTGATAAAAACGCGAATTTTATTGTCATGGAGGATCTCTTGTTGAAAAACTATGCTATAAAAAATAGACAAAAGGGTTTGTCTTTGCAACATTGTCTAATTGCTATTGAAACATTGGCAAAGTACCATGCTGGAAGTGTTGCTCTCACTGAGAAGGTAATAATTAATTCTTAATAATGATAGAATCTCTACTCAAATTTTTAATAAATTGCATTTAATGACATTGATTTCTAGGAACCGGAGCTGACAAAATCTTTTATTGAAGGAATGATAAGTGGAAAATATCCACAAAACTATTTTAAATTTTTAGAAGTGTCTTTAAACAATTTGATTGAAGTTGTTACAACATGGAATGATAGTGAATGCAATCAAGCAATTTCCAAGTTGAGAAAGATAATTAAGACAATGAAACCAAGACTTTTGAGCATGTATGAAAATGAAATTGACGAATTTTGTGTATTAAATCACGGAGATTATTGGACAAATAATATCATGTTTAAACATAACGAAGAAGGAGTGCCTTGTGATGCTTTGATGGTAAGGAGAAATTCATACTTTTCATTAAATATTTCCAAAGTAATGCATACCTAAATTATATAGAACTTTAATTAATAATAATTTTAGATCGATTATCAGTGTTCAATATACACATCACCAGCAATCGACATCCAATATTTCCTCTGCACCTGTCCTGAATTGGACATAAAATGTGAGAAGGATGATTTTTTTCTGGAGAAATATTTAAATATTCTGGGTAGAGAATTGAAGAAAACAGGTTGTAAGAAAAGGCCCCCGGACATGGATCAACTGAAAAAGTCAATCTACAAAAGAAGAATATTTTCCATATTTTCCGGATTGATTTATTTTCCAAGAATGATGTGTGACAAGTCAGATGTTGAAGAGTTTGATAAGATCCTTGTGAACGGTGATACCAAATTGGACATTTTTAAAAATCCCGACACTGGTCTAGCCATTCGGAAACTATTGAAAGCTATGAATGAGAGAGGCTATTTAGACTGAATTTCAATATACAACAGAATAAATTAAATATACATTTAATAAATAAAATAAACTCGAGTGTTAAATTTACAGTTCTGCTTTAACAGTTCTGCTTTAACGATATTTCTCTCCTAATCCGATGTTTTTTTAAAAGTCCTTAATGTCGTTAAACAGAGATGACCAACCCACCAAAAATTTGTTTGTCGGTTTCCATTTTTTCCCATAGTAAACTGATGCCAACACCTACAATTTCTTTCCTAGCTCTTGTTTTTGTTTTCCTTTCTGCAACTTCCTGTTGACCGATCTCAAGTGAATTTTTTTAAAGGAACCGATAAATTGTGAACGTGTCCTGGACTTTCCTCAAGACCTTGACGACATGTGGACGGGAAGCTGGGCGGAATCTGTCGAGATCGGGAGGAAACAAGAGCAAGGAAGTTAAATAAAAGACGACTTTATTGGGTTCATGAGAACAAAGTGGAACAAAGCAACCAAAGTATAACCAAAGTAACCCCCTGGATTCTTTACTTCCTATTTTCCATTTCTTGTCTACCCGCGTGACTAATCGCAGCCTGCTACTGGAATTTTCTACCATTGACGACCGAGTAACCCGGTTTAAGTCACTTACCACGTCGTCGGAGTTCTGCTTTCCACAGCCATTATCTGCGTGTCTAAGCGTCACGAACCGAAATATCGGCTACCGTTCTCGATTCGAGATTCGCAGCCCAACTTTACAACCCCGAGTACCCGTCCTTGATTTACGGCTTGTAGGGGTCTACATAAATTTTGCGTTCCCTTTTGCGTCTCTATCACTCTCGGTCTATCCTCCTTTCTCCTCGTCTCTCCAATGTGAAAAAGGAGAAATCACTTTTCTTTCGGTTGGTTCCTTCCTTTTTCTTTCGCCCCTTTTCGCTCTTTTTCCACGGCGTTTGCTCATCTTCGTGAAACGAGATGGATTCTCTTCCATGGCCAAACTTGGATTTTCCTCTGGTTTTCCTCATCCTCATTGGACCATTGCCATGGCAGACCATTGGTCTTCAGTGTCCTCACTCCACCACCCATCGAGGCTTGCCACAACAATTTCTATGTTCACGATGTAGGTTACCGAGGTGAACTTTTCAGCTTTACCTACTGCTTTACTGCCCTACAATAAATCAATTGACTACGTGGCGAGAGTCTCAGGCCCCTTGTTGTGTTGTGTCTTTTCGAAAGTCTTCTGCAGATCCTGAGTCCAAAACATCCACAAATATACCGAGTTCCATTTTCAAATTCACGTAATCTTATTAGCACTCAAATAGACAATGGACAGGAATTTCCAGCACATATTAGAGACGAGATTAGGGATGGATCACCCCATTTTATTATGAAAATCCTATACAATTTTATTTACACCTGAAAATAATATTCCAGCAGCGCGGGTGGTAAAGCGGGTGCAACACATCATTCTAAAGCTAGGAGTACAAAGCTAATCCAGCGATTTGTCAGGTGCTACTACCTAATACGATTTGTGTCTACAGATCGGTCAACGTCACACCTTGAATAACACTTTTTTATCCAGAGGATTCAATTCGAGAATCTAGAGCCCATAGAATTCGATTGACAAATTCGGAATGCCAAGAGAATTTCTTCTCAACACTTGAAGCTTAATCCCTTTTTTTTTTTAACTCGTCGAAGGGTTGAATTTTTTTTAATAAACCATGGTATTATCATTATACATCCAAAAGTGAATGAAAATCTTTGGAAATCACAGAGGTGGATTTTAAGAAAGTGTTACAATAAAAAAAGTTAGAGTAATCCTTCGATTTACAAGAAAAGCAACTGCCTTTATAGAATCTTTGATGCCTTGACGTTGACAGAATCGAAAATGTGATGAGGGCTTTCATCGCATTGACAAAAGCTTTAGAAAAATAATGCGAGGAAGTAATTTTTCGAATTTAATCCGAATGACTGTAACTCGAATGGAATAGTAAATATTATTAATTATTGATTACCAGATTATTATTTGTCATGGATTTTGTTTACGTTTGAAGGATTTGAACATTAAAATTTAAATGACCTTGAGAAACTGTATACGATTCTCATTTTTCTCTCACCATAAATATATTATTTGTCCTGCATTACCAGAACTTTAGAAATCAAGGTGTTTACACATCAGATATGTACGGGTATATTTAGGTGGTTCGCGATTCCTTTCGTTACAATTTTCGGGAACAAATAACGCATCAAATAAAGGCCCAACAATACACCCGTGGGAGCAGAAATCAATCTTAAGTGATGATGACCTGTGGCGAGTCATTGTGTTTATATTACTGATATTATTGTATCGTGACCTGCCTATAGTGATCAACCATGTCAAGGAAAATTGTTACTAAATATGAAAGGCTCGTTGACGTCGAGCGTCGAACGGATGTCAAGAATCTATATAAGATGCGGGCTAGGGTGCTCGTGGGATCTTGTCACCCTCTTTTTCGAAAATACCTAATTTGGGAAAATGCCGAAAAGCATGTCAATGCTGCACACACTCTTACATACACATTGATATTTCCGTCAATGGACCTTTACAGAAGCCACTTAAATATTATATACTTATATAACTCAAAGTAGAGAGATGTTCATTTACATAATGAGATTTACAGGCAAATGTAAATCTGTCTGAATTTTTAAACATTTTTTTTAAACGGCTCCCAATTTTTATTTTTTACAGCTTGTATTTTATATTTTGAAAAAATGGTTTTGCTATCTCGATCGTCATAAACTTATTACGAGTGGTTGAGCCTGTTTGGGAAACTTGGGTCCATTTTTATACCCGTGCAATTTATGGTACTTGTGAAAGCCCGATTGCGGCAATGGCAATGCGCGATGTTTTGTAAATCTGTGGCTGAAGTTCATTCAAAGTTTACCAAGGTGCCGGATCCTTTTTCCTGAAGTAATATATCATAACCCCGGATTTATGGGTCAATTTTCTCAAAGTCAAGGAATCCTTGGGACTTGGGTAACCGAGCTTTCACCTCAACGTTGTCCTTTGCACTGTATCCGTAAAATGTAGTAAAAGTAAGCTAAACAGTAAATAGTAAAAGTTCCTAACTCGCTTTCGAATGGTCAGCGACTTCTTACTACAGGTTCTACGATTTTCATTTCATTTCATAAAGCAGTTTCTGCTCGGATTAGACCATTCACTACAACATTTTTTTTCCATTTTTGAGAAAGCTCGAATTGTATAAGAGTTTGAAGAACGAAAGTCGAAGAGAGGATCTCCGACTTCAACTTTATGATGTCAATTTTTTTTCTTCTTCCAAATTCTGTAACTTGTCGATTGTGAAAACTTAAATCTTTATTCTGTTTTCATTTTTTCAACTATGAGAATTCTTGCAGATGGTTTTTAAATAAAATGTATATTTTTGAGGTGAATGTAAAAATTGAAACTTTGAAGGAATATAAAAAGCTTGACTTGAAAGTTCAATGGTCGGAAAGAACCCGCAAATTTGGCCAAATTGCGGTCTGGGCAAGAGTAATAAAATTTCCCAACGTGTTTATACCAATCTGCGGTAGAATTTAAAGTCAACTTGACCCTGCCTCATCCTTAGTTCACCGTGGCAATAACTGTCAATATACGTCGGACTGCTGTAAATTTTTACGAAATTTATGACGTCAACTGCACAGATTTTAGGTGTTATCCTAGGCACTTGGACAAATATTACGTAAAATGGGAGCAAAGCAAAACAGGTCCAAGTAGCGAGAAAATGTAACGTTATTCATTTTAACTGTAACAGAAAACTGCAAGAACGGTAAAAAAGAAATCTCGGTTCCTTTTAAACTTTTTTTTTCAATAGAAATTCCAAACGCACAATAAAATATAAAACTTGTTCAAAAATAAAAACTTTGAAAATGATGAATAGATGATCGCAGTAGATATCAAAAAATAGAGAGAGGATTATATTTTGATTGTAGATTTAAAAACAGAAATTGGTGTAATAAGGGCATAAGTCCTGAACGTGATTTCTGTTCGAATGACAGAAGCTAAATGCGATTACGATCTCGTTTTATACACTGGGGTGTGTATTGGGGCCATAATAAACTGGAGTACTGAGACTCATGTCGCGAGACACGTGTCGAACTACGAGACTGATATCATTGTATCATCGTTGGACACGTGACTACACTTCATAAAAGCACAATATACCTTCAGGAGATAACTACCACTCTTCGAAATCAAATCTTTCTCGCCTTACTTCCATTCATCCCTTATAAAAAGATTATAATTCATATTTCCTAGAATATCCTGAAAAAGAGGTTTGTAACAAACGAATCTCTAATTGGTTTGGAAAGGGCGATTTAATTATTCAGAAGATTCAAAGAATCCGATTTGCCTTTTCTTAACTATTCTAATAACGTTGAGAACATCATAAAACATGAAAAAGCAGAAGAAAGTTTACTGAAGGAGAAAATAAGAAAAGAGAAAAATATGTAGTAAGAGTGTTTGAGGGTGTCAATTTGTCCATTGGAGGTCCAGCAGACCCTGTTTGTTTCCAGAAGAGCATTAGTTGCAGAACACAAGGACTTCTACGTGCAAAGGGGATGGTACACAAGGAGAAAAGATAGAGAAGGTGGTTACCTCGAATATAACGATGTCCTGATGCCAGCTTCTTGTTTCAAGTTCAGAAAAAAGCGACGGTAACGAGAGCGACCCAGCAGAGACGAGGCAACCGGCTGTTTTCACTATTTCGAGTTTTGTCCGACTCTTCAGGAACTGTCCGCACAAATAAGAAGAATGACGGCCGAGATTTCCCTTCTGGCCCATCTGTGAACAAGTGAACATAAATATTGTTAGCTTTTTTCCAAGTTCTTTGCATCCAGAAACATAAGACATTTTCTTCTGAGGGATTTAATCAAATTCGAAGAAGGAGAGTTTAATTGGAAAAACTATCTCTTTTTAAATACATTAAGATTTTTTTTATACAGAATTAAGCCAGAAATGAACTATGTATAATCATATTTTTTAATTAGAAATAACATAAAGTGTGTAATATGAATTTATTTGGATTTCCGGGGGTGAAATGAGAATAATCGAGCAAGGATGAAGTCATATAGACCCCCTGACTTGGAAGCCGCAAAGAGACAAATCACAGAGTGCTTCGAATTCGAATCATTCAAATGCACATAATGCGAACGTTGACATGGGTGTTTTTGTGTTCATGCGTGTATATTGTACACACATTGTGTCAATGTGCAGTAATCGGGGCTCGCCCCAACAACAAGGGTGAGAAAGCGCACTCATAGAACTCATAGAATGCGTGACATCCGGATCGGTCAGTTCCCAAGCTCTCTAGGAGCATCATGCAACAACCCTCTCAACCCCTGTGGTGAAAATGGGATCCTCCATTCAGATAATAATTTCGAATGTATCATATGAAAAAATGGTCCCATTGGCCCTTTTAGTTCGAATTAAGATCCTGGAATTTAAATAATTGGCGACTTGTAAAGGTTTCAAAACTTTTTTTATAATCGATGAAGTGATTCCAAGAAATTACATCATTTTTCGAAAGAGCCTTTTTATGTAGGGATTTTTACTCACACATTGTCAAGAGATCGAATTAAGGTTTATGATCAATACCCTATAGAATTATATATGAACCGTTTTAAAGCGTCATAAACTCCATATCTATAGGAGTTTTTCTAAACAAGTCATAAAAGTTGGTAACAATATATTCAGAGATTTCTACAATTTTAGTACTATTTTAAACACAAAGTATAGCCAGAACGAATTCTTTTAAGATTGAATAGATATAAAAGTAAGATAACCATCTTTTCATTTAAATTCTTGAATAAAATATATAAATGAACAATATTTTAGAATATAAAATACAGAGATCTGATTGTTCTATATACTTTGAGTCATTACTCCTACTGTTAAAAAAAATCGAGAAAAAATGAATCGAAAAATGAGTTTCATACTTGTTTTAGACCCAGAATGTTGTCAGAAATGGTCTTTAAAAATCCCATTAACCCGCCTAAAAATATTTAGTGTGTAATCGTAAAAATTGTCGGGAGCCTTTAAAGCGCCCGAAAGTTTCATCACGAAAGGCTACAGGTTGCACGTCAAGGCAAAATAACAAAGAAATGGTTAAAATGCTTGGGCGAACGACTTCATATTTTGTCTAAGTCACTAAAACACCTCCATTGAAAAGACCGCAGGCGGAAGTAGAATTAAATTCGCTTTACCACAATTATTACGACATATGTGCTTTCTCGCAACTCTTTGACCACTTCATATACATTCCCAATTTTCAAGCAGACTTAGGTTTCCATCTTTAGAGCTTGAATTGGATTACTTCTAAATTTACACTACACTCAGAGAAAAAGTTGGGTTGATTCAATAAAACAGTTTGTTTAACCTAGTTTGTTTGTTGCAACTAAAAAATTTGGTCAACGCAACTAAACATTTGGTTCCTTTGAAAAAACGCAACAATTTCATATGGTCAATTCAAAGTAATTATTTGTTTGAGCATGTTTGGTTGATTTAACCAAATAAATGTGTTGAACGAAACATATTATTTATTAGAAAATGATTTTGGTTAGTGTAAAAAAATAATTTGGTTGATTCAACCAAATAATTTCATTAACTAGCTACAAAAAATCGACATTACCGACGCGACGCGTACTATCAACCAAACTTTATTAAACAAAAAATTTAGTTGAATCAACCAAACATTTGATTGACCCTATAGCAATGCATTTATTTGGTTGATTCAACCAAATTTTTTTTGAATCAACCAAACTTTTTTCTGAGTGTAAAATACTATTTTAAATTGACATGTTTTCATTTGATGTAAGGACTTTCATAAGTTCCTCTATAAGAAAAGGATCAAAATAGTCACCAAGTGCAGGCGAATGCACTCGCGAATTGCACATAGATAATAGGGGTCACGTGTCCAAGTATGCACCACGTGGCAAAAATAGAAAGGGTCCAGAGCACGCGTCTAGCGGCAATTTTTCACTAGTTACAAACACACGAGCTGACACGAGTACAAGAGGATGCAACCCAATGTAAGTCGTTAGTGTCTCTGCAATGTAGCCTGTTATTTTTGCATTAAAATCAGTCCTTGTGAACCCCCGTTATTGTCTTTTTACGGCTCGTTTGCCCTACAATTCAGTTAATTGTCTTCCAAAAGAATTAACGAAAAAAATTGGAAAATTCACGTGAAATGTGCTAATCAAGTGCATATATTTAACAATGAATTTTTAAAATCTTTGTTACCGGAGAAACCAACATCGCCCTTTGTTAAGTAACATTAGACCGGAGCAAGTTTTCCCTCGGCTGAGATCGACGTCGACGCTGTCATTAAACTCCTCGTTAGAGGAGTCAACTCAACCATTCGACCAAACCCGACCCAACTAGGTTCGACAAGGCACAACTCGTGATTGGTTACATTACCGATACGCGCGTCTCATGTCATGGTGATGCTGTTACTCTAGTCGCGGTGGATTTCTTGATATCCACCCACGGGAGACCAACATGCAATTCCTCTATTTTCCATCTCCCGTTTCCTATCTCGAACTTGCAATTAGATAAATAATAAAGTAATAACTTTGCACTTGTTTTTAAAGTTTTATAGGCGAAAGATTTTTTAGAGAGGCGAGAGAGAAAGAAATCTAATAAAAATAAAATATGACCTTTCTCCAAAGGAAAGAAAGAGCTGCCCGCTGGCGCCTAACCGAAGCTACTTGAAAATCATCAAGAGTCCAAGTACCTAACTTATTGCATGGGCCTCCATTGGCAAGAAATGTTTATTTTTTTCCACGAATGTGGTAAACGCGACACCGAAAGAGCAAACCGACAAAAGATTTCGGCTCTTCAGAGATCAGTCTTGAAGCAAAGTGCATTCATGGGTCCTTTGTTCGATAGAATGAATCTGGAATAACGTATATCACCTGGTTCTGTCCAGCTAAGTTAACGTCTTAACCGGATCCACGTGGAGGCGTTAACGACTTCCTGGTGACGATTTTGTTCGCCAAAAGTATTATATTTTGTGGAAGGGCCCTGCATGGACAACAAGAAGAAGAATTGTAAAAGTGGCACCGCTTCAGGCGCACGCCCCATTATATGGCGCAACTTGCCCTTTCAAATGTATAACAAACGAACCTTACGCCGGCCAGGGATCACCTGCCAATCCCCAGTGGCCACCTTCTTTCCATCACCACTAACAAGCTTTTGATGCACGCTTTTTGACCACTTTTTTCAAATGCTAAAGTGTGAGTGTTCGTGACTTGGCGAAATCGGAAAGTCGCTTGTAAATCGTGTTTTCTATACATCACAAATCCTAAATCAGACTAACGAAGTGTCAAGGATTTTTGTACCTGTAGCTGAAAAAGACTTTTTTCAATGCTTACAATTTTGTTTACTCCGTAAATTCCGCTCACAAAATTTCAGTCTTTAATTAAATACTGGAACTGTTACATGTTATTGAATTTCCATTATTCTAGATGCAATTGCAAATTTACATTCGAAATAATTATCTAGACAAGTCCAAAAATACAATCAGAAAACACAATGGCACCTAACAAGAAAAATCAGCAGCAAACTCAAAAACGTTAGCTCATCGTTTCTCCTCGGAGAAAATCTAGCACGTGTGCATATAAATATATACAACCGGTACGAATTCTTTTGTAAAGCCAGTTCTCCGTAAATTGCAGAATGACAAGAGTAAAGTTGTAAACTCTCGCGTTTACACCCTCGCATAAAAGTCTCAGCTCGTTATGGGGATCAGCTGCGGTGTATTGTTGCGACTAACAAGCGCTAAATAGAGTACGAAGTGAAGCTGTGTCAACCAATACAGAAGCAACAGTTCCATACATACAAAAAAGACACACACACTTATACAAAAGACATTTTTACAAGTAGCTTTCGCCCTAGTATACCTATAGTATTTTCCATTCGCATAGGACGCCGCGTGCTTATATACATATATTATACTATAAAAAGGCGGGTTTATTGAGAGTAGATCTCTGACTGAGAACCCCGGGGTGTCTCAGACACAGGGATGTTTCGTCCTGTACACCGTTCTGTAACCGTGTACGAAAGCCATGTACACACTCCACCCCCCAAGGGGTGGCGAGGAGCCTCTAAGGGTGACTGTGAAGTTGTACGACAGATGTCTCGCCACGTGAGTTCACCGTCTAAATACCAAGCACCCTATATAACAAACACTACCTCGTATTTTCACTTTTCCAAATCCAATTCCCTCTCCTTTGCGTATTTCGAGAATCCAGATCATTCTCTCTCTATATTTACGTTTCAGCATAATGAACCATGTTTCAGGGTTGATTCTACTCCGACTAATTGCGAGGGGTGTCACTTATTGGTTTACTCGAATCTTGTTTCCGGGAAAGAGATTTTCCTTTCAGAACGAAGGCGTAATTTATTTCAGATCAGAGCAGATCAGATGGGCGAATTTAAAATCTGTCACAGAACGACGAGAAATTTCACTGATAAAGTAACAGAAATGAGTCACAAATTAAATTTATAGAAGTAAATAAACTTTTCAAAGAATTACTAAGGGATTACAAAAAAAAATTTACTCTCTAAACTTGAATCAGTGAAAAATCTACTGGAAATCAGTGAAAAGTTACTGAAATTTTTAGTAGTTTAGTGAAGATGACTGAAAATTTCAGTGACTTTTCTCTCTAAATCTGAATTAGTGAAAAGTAGGTCACTGATTTACTTTAGTGAAAAATTCTACTAATTCTTAGTCATTTTTGACTAAAACTTTAGTGAAAAGTTGAAAACTTACTAATTGAAATAGTGAAATACAACTAATAATTAGTGACCCACTTTTCACTAATTCAGATTTAGAGTTGACTGATTTTCAGTGAATTTTCACTGATTAAAATTGTGAGAAAAGAATCACTGAAAATCAGTGGAATTTGACTGATTCCGTTTTAGAGAGTAAGACGTTTCATGTGATTTCAGGTATTTTTTAATAATAATCTCGAAGAAATAATCTCGAAAGATATTTAGTACGAAAAAGTATAATATAACATTACAATTGATAGGATTTGTATCTGGATTTCTCAATATTTTGATTCTTAGCTTGATGGACACTTCTGGATTAGCGAGTTCGCATTTAAAGGATATAAATAGTGTGGCAGTGACAAGGCGTGGTTAATTTGATGTCGACTATATATATAATCCGGCACATATGCCAATTAGAAGTGTGTTTATAAAAGGACGACTGACATTAGACATATCAGACATTCCTTACGCACAAATGTCATTTTCTGCTATGGAAAGACTTGTACAAACTAATTAGTACCCAATTTTTGTATATTTTTATCGGAATCAAGCATTAAAATTCGCTTTTAATTAAAACGCACGCGCACACTTTGAAATTTTTTTTTTTATTAAAAAAAATTAACCCTCTGAATACTTATTCTACAACTTAAAAGAGACTTTGGACTTTTTTCTATGTTTTCTAATGATCAGTTTTGTGTGTATAGAGATTTAAAAAAAAACCAGATTTCAATAATATTTTCGTATTGTAGGGGAGTTTTAGAAAGGGAGAGAAACCTGGAACTAGTAAAAATTTACGAGAGGATAGGATTCCAGTTTCTGGGTAATTGAATCATATGGAAAAAATAAAGTGTCGACAGTTAACGAGGCAACATATGCATATGGGCTCAAGTTGATAATCCTTCTTGATTCATGGCGTTAGGAACAGCTTTTAGGGCCATTTGTGGTAAAGCTGCTACCCTATAACCTACATTATAAATCGAAGGGATGTTTTCTGTGCAAGGTGGGCTCTCTCTTTTTAGAAGGACTTAAGCCCTTAAGGGATTTTCCAGCATTATTGACAAAATTTAAGACTTTCTGGGCACGCGCGGATTATATGTTGGTTCCGCTCTTCTACACTAATCGTTTCCTCTTGTGGTTAATAGTTTTCGTTAGAAGTGATAATTTATTAGAGATTTATTATTATTTCGAGAGATTCTCGAAACCACGACACAGAAGAAAATTATATATGTGGAAAAGTGAATTCTCTAAGAAGAATCTAAAGAAAATTCAGCATAATTAATTATTAAAATAATAATTCATCATAAAGTAAAAGAAGATAAAAATAATTATTAATATAATTGAAACGACCAGCCGAGGGTAATATTTAATGTCTGATTAGTTCTAAGAGAATCTATTTGACAAATAAATTCACGCAACTAATTGATTTTCGCCCCACTTAGACAAAGCCATACGTGACAAATAAATTCTTTACGCTCATTAGAAATGTGTTTACAAGTCAGAAAGAATGCATCATCTGTATGTCGAAGATACAATTACACGAGGATTAAAGCTCATTCAAACAATAAAATGACGATGAGGGCATCTATTTGACTTCCGAATGAATGACAACGTAGAAATAATAAGATTACATTCTGACTAATAATTTTAGTACATATATAAAGACCAAAATAACTTCAATGGATTTCAAAGATTGCAAGCGATTTGAAGCATTTTATGTATATATCCAAAGTGCATGGCGTCAATTACTTTATATCTCGCTTCATAAACGGTGCAAATATTTATCAATAGATAATGGAATGAATGTTTAAAGAGGCTACACGAAACGGTTTTAAGAAATGCAATCAAAATGAAAAAAAAAGTGAAAAAAGTAATAATAATGACCTACTTCAAGATCAGGATTAAACTTCCGATGTTTAAAAGACGAGTTTGAAGTGGATCGCAATTCTCAATGTTTGGTTTTGGCTTAGAAAAATATATAAGGCGATCTCTCGAGATGGGAGATCCGGACTAAAGCTAATTATAATAATCCCAGGCGGAGTTATGAATTGCGATTGGTATGTGAAACTCTTTCATGAATAATTCAAATATGTATTGGAAAGTAATTTTTAAAATTAGATACCATTTTTTCAATTACATGTATCTGTAACTTAAATGCATCCAATTTGTTATATTTTCAATATTCAAAGAATAATCATAGATTATAAGAAATTAAATATTAGTTATTAAAAACTCAGCTGAAAAAGAATGATTTGAAAAATATTTGTCCCGACTGAATTTCGTCTTTTCTTATTCTTTAACATTTCCAAGGGGATCTTCACACGCAGGATATGATGGATCATCCAGTGATCCTTCAACGAGGTCCTGCCGGAAAGTAAAGCAGTATTGTGAACACGATTTGCATGTTGTTTGTGATCTGAATGCTTCTTGATTGCTTTAGAATTGACACATGAATCTCTTCACTTTAGGAAAAATCTCCCACGAGAACAAGTTTTGGATTCAAGACTGACCCCTCTTCTATAATTATAATATTCGAGGGGCAACGCTTTGAACAGTATCATCGTGCATTAAAATTCACAAGCTTCCATCAAGATTGATGAAACTCGAAACCAAAGACAGAAATTATTTTTTCTAAAAATTGTTTAACAAGTTTCACTTCTGCTAAAAAAATTTGCAATATTTCGCTATTGATTCCTAAAAGCTATGACTAGCAGTTCTTATGAGAGGAAAGTTACAAAAGAGTTGTAGGTGTACTTAAATGAATGTGGATAATCAAAAATCTTTATGCTACTCTCAACTAAATATTTCTCTGTGTACATTGTAAATTCTCTGCTGTCACAGCAATTTCTTTCTAGTTTTCCCTCAATCTGGAGAATATACGGACCAGACACCACCTCCTTTCCACACTTCCTTTGATTCTGTGCATACGAGAATCCCTTTGAAACGATACTCTCACGCCAAGAGCCTTATAAACGAATTTTCGTCGGCTAAAGATTTACATTCTGTATCCAGTAGCTGAGCGTCGGCGTAACTCAAAGCAAAGCACCGATGTAGTGTTTAGCTAACATTTCTGAAACTGAGTGTAAACTAACTCGCTGTCCACTTCATGTTTACGTAGCGGGAAGAAGCTGCCGAGAAAACGAGACTCTCGAACTATAATAACATGCATCTGGCTTTTTTCTTTTCATGAAAACACAACGAGAGTCCGCGACCAATAAGATGATCGTTTCGTTGGGAAATCACCAATCGTTGTTGAGAAGCAACCAGATTTAAGGATCAGAAGAATTCCCTTGGGGTGGGACGAGATGTGTTTCAATCGACAAAAAACGTGACACACTCCTGATGCCTAAATTTATCAAGTTTTTCTCTGTTTTTGTACGTGTTCGCGGGTTCCTGCTATTAATAAAAGTGTCAAAGTAAACCATTTGGAGTTAACCACTGAATTTAACGAGCATTGAAGAGGTTGTAAAAGTTGGCTAAGTGGGAAAAAAAAAGTCGTGAGTCGGCTTTGAAATGTAGTTCGTTTTTGTTTGATAGGAAAGGTAAATAAAACCGCATAAAATAAATCCGAGATATTTCCAGTAGGTCTTTTTCCCCATTATAAAAATTACCCGTAGAAAATTCACCAGAGCATAATCTGCCTGACCAATGAGACTTATTGATTTGGCCATGAGTTTCTTTTCTGCAATTGACTTTCGAGGTAAAAAGGACACGTGCCCTTCATTTTTCCAATTGGTTCGTGTCGGTCGTCTAGTCGAAACTTGGATGGACATTAGGGGCCCATTCTGGACAAATAACCAGGCCCAGAGTCATTGTATCTGAGGACTCGCGCGACCAGCAGACATTCGGTGCTTGTTTCCGTCTTGTTTGCTCGCTTCGCCCACGCACCAGGACCCGCAGCAGGACGCATGGAGTCTCATCAGGAACTTGGTGTTCAGGACACAAGAAAACTCCTGAAGAGAGATGTTCATGTACCCCGAAATTGCGCGTTAACGTGTCGGTCGAGCGTGACCGCTCCCCTCATGTCTTTACAACGTGTAACGTGAATTGGTCCTTCAGTTCAGGTCTTCAGGAGAGGTAGCCCACGCACAGCGGGGTCGACAGGATCACACTGAAAAGGACAAGATGAGGCCTCGAATTTTTCGTCGCACCTCATTCCACGCACAAGCAATCTTTAAATGTAAAGACTTCATTTTCAAGACGCGTTTCAAATTGAAGTTCTACTTCCTTCTTTGGGCGTGTGTCCTCTCTTTGTCTTTTACGGAATTTTTAAAGGAATTTTTTCGAGAATTCGAAATTCTAGAAATTGCGGATTGGCTTTCCCGTTTCGAATTTTTTGCACCTGATCTTAACAATGGTGTTCTTCTAGTACATAAATCTAGTATCTTCTGTTAGTTGCTATTTGTCAATTATATAGTCAAGGTTCTCTTAACTTAAAAAAATATCAATATTTCATAAAACTATAAACAATATCTCTAGAAGTTTATATGCAACAGTTAAATTTTCTAGTAAATGCAGAAAATGTAACAGAACTTCTTTCTTCTGAATTGTCCAAACATAAAAATAATCGTAACCACTTGTGGGGTCTGCAATATGGTCGAAACTATTGAGAAGAAATCCCCTTGTCTCGCAAATTGAAGAAGCTATAAAAAGCACTTCAAAAGTGGATCAAATAGCCCCATTGGCACAATAATAAATAGATAATAAAATCTAATAACTAAGAAAATAATTGAAAGATTTTCTTATTCATTGTGTTTTATGATTAATGATTTCTTTCCAGATGTTGATAGTGTTGAGTTTTGGTCAATTAAAAGCACACAAGTGAGAGAGCAGATCTCCGGCAGATCGTCTCTCGCGTTGAAATTAATCAACGCCTCAGGATCAAAGACCCGAAAGCTTCTGGAGAAGTTTGTTTATCGTTTGGCTGATGGTGGTCGCTTTCAGCCCACCAGCGAAGAAAGTTTTGGCCCTTGCTGGAAACTTTTTGCAGTCTAATCAGCCCCACCAATTGACACACTACAGCCCTCTCTTACATTTTAAATTTCAGAAGAAAATCCATTTTCCTTTTCATCTTAACGGGCCTTTGGTCAGTCTTTCTATAAAATTTGGAAACTTCTCTTTAAAATTTAGAGAGAATATCATTAACGTAATGATGACATTCGTTTCTAGGAATCTTTTGTCTATATATAAACTTGAAACTCAGCCTTCTGTGTTTAAATTTGAAAGGAAAATATCAAACGTCGAAGATCTTAAAGCAAAAAGAAAAAATGCAATTTCTGTCATTCTGTCATTTGCCTTTATATGTTGAAGGAATCGAGGATAGAAAAAAAAATGAATTCAGATATTCAGAGATTTAGAGCTTTGGTAGCTTATGGTCCGATGATTTTGACAGAAGCCATTTCCGCAAGTCACGTGACTATAAGAATGGTAGTGTGACGAACAAATTGTCAATAGAATGTTTCGATGCTTTTCAGACATTGAGGACATCACTCCTACAACAATGCCAGGCCAAATGATTTCCTGTTATTGGTTCAGCGAATTATAGCGAACACAACATTTTCATCGACTGAAAATGGACTTCCTTAGGTTTTCAATGTTTGACATTACCAGGAAGAAGATTTATACCTAAATTCATAGGATCGAATATTTTATATTTGACTCCGAGTCTCATAATCATTTTTCATATGCAGAAAGAAACCAATCATTTTCGTAAAAAAAATTCTCTCATCACTTTTCCTGTCTCTTGAGTTCCCCTTTCCTTGTTAAAAAGTTATGTGAAAAAATTACGCAATTTCGTGGTTCTTGAGTGAGAATTTGTGTCCCCGGAAGTGAGACAACTGGAAGACTCGAAATCACATAATCCCCAATTCGTAGAGGTGGATTTGGCACCTGGTGTCGCGCACCTGGAAATTAGAGCTCTCAGCGGGTCACGAGAGCGGCACAGTTTCATCGTGTCTTCGTAGTTTTGTACACTTTACATTTACATTAGAGAAGAATCCGAAGGGCGAGTCACCAAGTGATGGATCTACTTTCAATGAAGAAAGAGGAAACGGATGAAGGTGCAGAAGGCAAGAGAGAAACGAACGTATCCAACAGAAAGAGGCGTGAATGGAGAGATGATTGGATAAAGAAGCAAAGAAGCTGTCCGGTCCATTCTTAAAGCCAGAGGAGTCAATGAGCCAGTACAATGTGACAAAACTGCTTTGCGAATATCTTCTTTTCCTATATGTATGAAAAACCTCGTGCTGTGGTTATAAACCGGTCCTTTCATTCAAAAAAACACGAAAACGAATCTCTCAATCATTCTACCAAAACGTCTATCAAGAATTTTGTCTGCGTATATATATCAATTTTAAGATAAAAGTATATGAAACTTATACTTAATATCTTAAAACCACACTCTTTTTTCTTAAATTAAAAGAAATAAAAACATGAGATTAGGTATGAGATTAGGTCTCAATGTGTGCCAACAAACTTGCCATCAAAGTACAAGGAACGCTTGTATTCTTCATGTGACGTAAAGCAGAACCATTCCATGCCATGTAATCTTTTGGGTACGAGTCTACGAAACATGTGCTTGACTCAAATTACAGAATATCTTTTCTTGTTAAAAAAAATTAACAGTAGCCTCTATTAGAAATTTAGATAAAAGAACCATATCATCAAATCAGCAAAAATACAGATTTTTGATATATGAATATTATTTAAAATCTTTAATATCGGATACTATGAACATCATAAAGAAATCGGGAATAAAAATGAAAAAAGTGAATAATTTCGTAGGGAGAATGATAAGCACATATGTACAATTCAACATTTTTGTCGAAGACTTATTTTTATGGTTGATAACTCACTTGGTGACCCTAATTGGGTTTTATAATCTCCATCAAGTCTACTTGCATGGAGATATAAAAAAAACTTTTCGTATGCGATGTGAATCCTGCGACAGGTTCGGCTGGATAAAGTTTCACCTTTCGTTCCTTGGAGGCGTCGATAATTGGAGTTCGGTTACACCGATAAAAGTATAGAGTAACATGTTCAAGGTATGCGTATGTATATTGGCACATTTCCTACGCGTATCAATATTTATAGCACACCATTAATTCTAAGAGTAGATCTCATTCCACAGACATTTGAGTCTGTATCTTTATCTTACGATCCGAGTATAAATGAGACTTTTTTAGTTCACAATTGGCGCTAGAAACCAAATGCGGATTCATAAAATACGACAAACATATTACATTCGCATTTTCATATCGAAAAGTTGAATTAGATTTTGTATTGGAAATAATCATGATTATAGACTTCTTAGATTTGTTCTGCGTTGTTCTAGTAATTAGGTACGGAAATTTCATCTTGAATGGCTCAAGGTGATTAAGTATTCTGTGTAGCTAACAGCATCGAGTAAACATCATAACACATGATCAACTCATGGCGTTGATCTCTTCTTTCTGTCGATCGCGTATATTGGCGGATTGAATTACATGAGTGATTTCAAAGTAGTAGCATTATAAGGGAGGCTGTCTATAATTATACCATAAGCATAAGCTTATAGAGTATTAGTTCTTATACTTATTTTGAAAGAAGCGAATTAGGGTAAGTATAAGCTGAAAATACAACTTTTTTCTCGGCCTTTTTCAACATATTTTTTTAAGTCTTGAAAGATAAAAAGAAATTATGAAATGAAATCATAGAAAAGTGGTAATTATATTCAATCTCTATGTGATTGTGAAGAGATATTAATGAAAGTGAATTCGAGAATAATATGAGTCAATTTGAATTTGGGTTACAAATGCAGCAATTGCAAAATAAGTGTTATTAACTTTTATCGTGGTGCAATCAAAACTCGTTCAGTACTGTGGGCCACACTAGACACTTAGCCTTGATAAAGTCCATTGCTAGACAAAGCCCTCAAAGCACCTCTCGTTGAGACCATAAAAGCCGTTGATTCTTACGCAGCTTACCCTTTGGACCAAAGAAAGGCAATATTTATTTGCACGCACAAAAGATAGATCATAGAATGTCGTCCGACTAACTGATTCAATTCATTCAATGTCCGGCAACTTCCCAGTTTCAATGAATGGTCTTTCGTCTCTTTTTCAAACATGTATTATTCCGTTCATTTAAGATGTACAACTACATCACTTAACCGATTTCCTTCTCACTTTTCCCAAGTATTTTTTCTATAGTTCTGGATATTTTTAATCTATCTTCAAACGCGTTTATTTATATTGATTTTTTATGAGCTCATTTTAGTATTTGAGGTATAAACTATTCTCAAGTAAACTGACAGCACAGTTTTCAAGAGATGAATGTCAAATTTCTTTTGACTTGGGGAAGTCAGGAATGTTTTCTTTAAATTTTATTTAGGGTCTCATTGGGGATATAAATTTTTTTCATCTCTAAAAGAGGCAATGCCTGTAAACTATTTTCGAAAAAAAGATACATTGTGTGGCCTCTTTCGGGTTATATGACGTATTCCGTGGTCAAACGGAAACCACAGAGCCCACTATAAATATGAGGGTCGATTGAAATAGGAATAGCATTTTTTACAACATTACCTGAACATTCTAAACTCACAAACACATGCATACCAGATTTGTACGAAATGTGATGTAACCAATATTGAAAGAACCGAAGATGAGTCGCTTCTCGAGTCACCAGGTGCAAATTTTATTTTCACGCATTGTAACGAGCTCGCCTTCTTTTTATTAGTTTTTTAACAAGCAGATCTTACGTTAATTCACTCGGCTTTAGAAGATATATAAATAAAACGAGGGTGTTCGGACTACAGAATAAACCAGACTCGTCACACTTTATATAGCGTATTCTAAAGCATTGTATTATACCATATACACAGTTAATTATATAACAGAAGTTTTATTGATAATATATTGTTCGAACTAAAAATAATAACACGCCATATTGGAAATTATTTATAATAATATAAAATGAGCTATATGTACTTTTTATCTCATTTCTTTAAAGTTTGAAAATAGAAATCACAGATATCGAAATTTCCTTATGGAATGAGGATTCCTGACTTTAACGCATAACAGGATTATCTATAATTCCATAAGTCGTGAAAGGGGTTTCTTTACGTTTGAATCGAAAAAAGGGATCTTATTTGCACGGGTCTCATAACCGGTCCCCAGTCTCGTGTTGAAATCGCATAAAAGTTTTCTAATTCCCACAAAGTCTGACAACGCCCCATGTTTAGTGGACCTTTCGCACAACAGACCACCCCGCGTTATTCAAGTCGACCTCCATTATTTTTATTTTCACTGTTCGCACTCGCGCGCGCACGACGGCAAACCAAATCCAAATTCCAGATTAGAAGACTTTCAGCTTGAGAGGATTATCCCATTGAACAAAATTTTGCCGAATATTGTTGTCGTAAAGGGTTACAAAAGCCAAAGAAATAGAGATTCGGCTCGCGAGTCAGTGTCGTCTCAAAAAATTTAGCACCCTCAATAAAAATAACTCAAAACGTTTTTAATTCACGAAAATTAACTAATAATATTTTAAGAAAGAATTTTTTTTAATTTAGTATCCAGTCGAACTACTGTGATAGAAAAATAGGTTCTTTTTGGTCAAGTGCTTTGAGAATGTTTACAATATCAACAAAACTGATTGAATAAAAGTTTTTCTAAACTACATTTTTGAAAGTAGAAAAAAATGTCAAAGGAAAATGGATTTGTCCCTTTGATTTGTTACGGTACTGCGATTGGTCAGGTTGAATGCGGTGCCACAAGTGACCGTCCGATTTTGTCAGATTAGCCGCTTATGTCGACAGGTCACCCTGCTTAACTTTTTAAGTTCAACAAATCGCATTAGGTCTAGAAGTCTAGATTCTGTTCGGAAGCAGCTTCTAAGAATTTTCAAAGGTACAGAGTGGCCTGTAACTTGACTTTTTTACTGTTTATAAAGTTAAAAAAAAAACGTACTCCGTACTTTTAATTAAATTCGAGATTAAATTTGATTTATTGACTACTATAATTGAAGAGATAATTTTTGTATATGTTCCATTATCTAAAAGACAGTGTGCCAAACATCAAACGTGAGAAAAAATTCTTTTATCCTTTAGAGTTTTTCCTCTGCGTTCATATTTTCTTTGTGAAAAATCAATGACTTTTCAACTTTAAGATGAATCAATTCGAAGCTAAGCTCGCGAGGCCAAAGGATTTCTGTCATCTTATGGCACTTTTAATTCTTTGCATTCCAGTTCGTACAGAGATAATCCGCTTGACTTCGACGCGGTCTGTGAGTTTCGCGAAAAAAAATTCGCCCCAATGCAGAAGAAAAATGCCGAGTTGAAAATCAGCGGATTTTCATCAACTTTTGACGTCTCTTGACTTCAGTGGATGATCCCTGTAACACTTTTTGAGTGAAACTGAGTAAACTGACAGATTGACAGTTCTTTGGATGTCTTAAAATTATTGAAAAATCCAGATTTCCAAGCTATCAATTATTTACTTACATAGATAATTAAAAGTATGCAGAATTCAAAACATGTCATCTCTTGGGATTCAGAAAAAAATGGTTTATACATTAATTTCCTCCGACAAATCGACCCTAAACATTTTCTCACGTATATTCAACCCTTCCGATGTTGAATAGCCACTTTTCCAAATAAGACATTTCATCGTTATTCTAACTACAAAAAGCTTTTGATCGACTCCTCTCAAACCCCTGGCGTTAAAGACGATTATCGTCTCTCATTTCGTCTCGATTCGCACAATATATTTTCCTCGACTTTCCTCGTCTCTTGGAAAAGTCAACCACCCTCTGTGAGATCCCATAAGGTGTGAAAGCTACCCCTTTTCTAAAATCGATAGTTTCTTTGATCCTTTTATACTTTCTAGCAGCAGAACTAGATATATCAATACAAAAATATATACACATACATCATGGAGATATTTTAAGATCCTAAATTTAAGGAGAGACTGGGTCTTATACTATTGGGCATTTTGATCCGAAAGAAGGCTGGCTTTGTTGAACAAATAGGCTCGTTTGTTGGTCCAATCTGGGTACCTGGTCGCTCTGCAAAGAGCATTTGGGGAAAATAGGCAAAAATAGCAAAAGCGGCGTGACGAAGGGATGAAATAATGGCTTCTGCTTTGGTTCCACAGTCGAAAGCAAAATGTTGCTCTGGAAAAAGGGAAACGAGTTCGGATGTGGACATGAGAGTAGAAAAAGGACGAGTGGCGGTGAAAAATATCGTCCAAGGTGTCCTGGAGCCACCAAGGGTGTGGCCAATGCGGCTTGCTCCTACGATAATGATGTAATGAGTGCTCTGGACCGGTAATTCGATACGCCAGCTCGGACTACGAAAATTCTCCTCTATTCAGTAATGAACACAAATCTATACCAAGAATTTGAAAAAATATCCAATTCTTCGTGGAATCGTTTTTCGGCAACAGAGACTTTATGAAACTTTCTCTTTGATTAATTACATAAAGAGATTGAAATAATATAGAACTGCAGATTGAATTAAACTGTAATTAAATTAAACATAGATTTTCTCGTTTAAATTCGAAGCGGTTTTTGTTATAGTTCTCAGTAGGGAAGGCCATTTTAAGGATGCTGTAACCAAGCTGAGTGACGACACTTCCACCCTAGGAGGTCTATAGTAACGTATATAAAGACGTCGTTTTTCTAGTATGGGCAAAAGTATCGGCATATTTTTTTTCCCTTTGCAGCGAGTAGTACTAATGCATTCTCAGGGCTAAAAATCTCGCCCTTCAGTAATATAAGGACAGCAGCATCGATAATCTTTTTCCCGCATTGTCTCATTTTACTGTCGTAACCCTCATCTCTATCATTATGGCTTTTGCTTTTTCGGAAAAATATCAAAATATGCGTGAGAAAAAAATTACAATTATCAGAAGTTATAAACATAAAATGATTCATTTTATAATCATGTTTGTTTGGACTTCATACTACTAGAAAACACTCGAGAAAACATTTTAGGACCAGGAAAAATTAATTTGATTTAAACTATTAACTGAATTATTATATTAAAAATCTTTCGTATAAGTTTCATAAATTTAAATCAAATTATTTTTATGCAAACTTAAACTCACATCAGGATTTCAAGATTTAGTGATCTTTTAACTATAATCTGATATTTCAGTAACTTTTTTCCAAAGAGCCGCCGACAAAGCACCTTTTAACATTGTTAGGTGCTACTGCTTGTGAGATCGAATCTCTAAGAATATGTCAAAGTCGCCAGATCGCATCTGAGATTTATATTGCACCTTCTCTTAAAACTCTCTGTGTGGTTAAACTTGAAAATGTTCAAGAGTTCTTCTATGTCTAAGAATACAAAATCAGGAGAGCCTCTGAAATACTGTGAAACTATATTATACTATATTAATTTTAATTTTTGAAATCGGAAAGATCACGATTTAATTATTAATTAATAATAATTTTATTTAACGCTTAAAATTCAAAATATATTTTTCAAAATATTTTTATTGTAGATTGTGAACAATGTCGACTGAATTATTTCCTATCGACTGTTCTTGTCTTATATTTACTTCAACTGTATATTTACACTGGGACTTATATTTGTATTATCACCTTTAATTATTATGGTCTTTATGCTGGTATAATGTCAACTTGTAATGTCAGTTTACTCAGCAGAATTAATATTTATTTCGACTCTGAGAATCAAGAATTTTCATATTTTAAGAATCATACTATAAGGAAATTATAAACTAAATTCTATTATAAAAGAAATATTCGCGTAAAAAGGAATTAGGTACAATAAATATCTTTTCAAAAACAACATGACTGTGCACAATATTAGAGTCCTCTATTTTATTACACTGAGTTTACTTAAATAATATAATCATATATTTTTAACATTATTTGTCTTTTATCAAATATTCCATTCTTTAGAATAAAATAATTATCCAGAATTTTTTTTAGATTAACGAAACCCCTGTAAAATATTAATACTTTAGTGAAATTCAACTACTTAAATTTTAGTATTTACAAAACATAAATACATATTTTACTAACAAACCTCCCGTAATATTTTACACATTTACTGCGACATCATTCTATAGGTATATGTTTTTTATAAAATCTTGATAAACCCGACTCGATTTTAAAAACTGCAAATTTATGTGAATATTTAAACTTTAAAAGAAATTTGAAATGTATAGAATTCAAGAGAATCTTCTGTAAGACAAAGATCAAAGTACGTTATAAAATGATGCACTATAGTCTTAAAACTATTAAATATAACACAAATGGAAAGTAAACTTAGAAACTTTGAGGACTACATAAATATTAAACATAAACTAAATTCTGCAGAAGAAAATTTGATTGAACATCAATTGGAAGAAATCTTCTTGGCTGAGAAGTCTGTATAAATTAAGGGCACAAAAAGATCCAATGGGAAGTCTGGAAAAAATTATTTTCAATTAGACTACAATTTTTACAAATATTATTCATACGAAAATAAAAAGATTAAGAAAAAAAAATATATTACCGTTCGAATTAGTATTTATTCAGTCTCTTCAGAATCCTCATCTGGGGGAAGCATCTTCTGCTGAATGTTCATAATCTTCGTCCGATGAAAATTCATCACCTTCTTCTGATGAAAATTCATCATCTTCTTCTGATAAAAATTCATCATCTTCTTCTGATGAAAATTCAAAATTTTCTAATAAAAATTGATCATCATCTGGTGGAAGATCACGATAATATTCTTCAGAATAATATTCTTCAATAAGACGAGATATATCTTGTGAACTTTCATCATCTTGAAGATTAGAAGAAGATAGTTGCAAGTCAGTAGGATCTTCTGTAAAAATCGAGGTAGAAATATCACTTTCGCTTCTAATCAGTGATACAGCTGGAGTGGGCAGCGAATTTATAATCGTTGAAACGAGATCTGTAGACGGACAAAAGATCCCTAGCTTTTTCATCTTCTGAATCCAAAGTTTATGATAAAAATCAGATAGTGCTTTTTCAACATTGGTAGTTGTTATCCCTTGGTACAATATATTTGGAGGTGTAGATCTCGGAGTCACTTGAACAGAAAACTTATTCAAAATTCCAAATGAAGATTTTGAATCCTCGCCCATGAAGGCGTCTAACTTCACTAATTCTGCAATTATTGTCTCAAAATGCGTGTTTTTAAAATCTTGAATTAACATCCAATACGTATCACCTCCAGATTTGTCATTCTCGTCAGGGATTTTGATAAAAGATTTACACGCATGGAGATTCTTTTCAACAATTTCTTCCACGTTGATTGTTTCTTCCAGTTGACAAAGAGAGAGTTTCTTTCTAACGTATTCACAGATTTGGACAAACTTCAGCTTTCTTTCCGTTGAGCTTTCGTACAAAGCCATTGTGATGTAGGCGATGAAAATGTAATCTTGGTTTTTAAATTGCTCTTCACTTTCATTAGATTGATTCTGGGAATCGGGTGTGTCTTTGTTTTGTCGCTCCATGTTGATTGTGTTAGGCTCTTGAGAAAATGTTTAAAACTTATTCGTAACAGTGAACACGAGTCTTTAGACACTGAATAATTTACGAAAAACTTTAGTTTTATAGATGTAAATAACAATATAAGCTCACGAGTTTCTCGAATACGACTGACCCTAAGTACACGTACTACCTGATGGACACTCGGATTTCGTGTTCACGCGAAGCATTTTCCGAAACCGGAAAATGTGAAAAGTGTTGGCCAATGGCGGGTAAATTTGAAGTTAAGAATATATAAATTAAATAAATATAATGTTAATATCAATAAATTGTTGTGAAATATACATTTCTAGACTATATAGTAAATATAGAAGAAAATTGGATGGAAAAATTAATAACATTATAAATAAATTATAAACAATAATAATGTTATTCCCATTTAGAAATTCTTAATGCTAAGAGAATTTGTAAATAGATATTCCCGGTTAAAAATGATTTTTTTACAATATTATTGTGGATAAAATATTTTATTGGATCAATCAAATCCACAAATACATTTTGTTGGCTCAACATTATCAAAAAATTATAATATTAAAGTATAAATAATATTTTCTACAATGGAGAAGAATCTTTTTGATTTTTGAAAATATGGAAGTATTTACATTATATACATATTAAAAATTTTCAAAGTTTCCGAGAAAAGTTTTTTTTCGCAAATTACTCATTGATGTAGGGGTTTCGAGGTCGTGGAAGTGGATAAGAGGGTTTCTCTCTTGCAGCTGGAGGTAGCGGGAGTGGATAAGATGGATGGTGTTCTGAAAATGTTGGATGTGGATGAGTTAGATGTGTTGCACCATTTGGAGGTAGCGGGAGTGGATAAGATGGATGGGGTTCTGAAAATCGTGCACCACTTGGAGGTAGCGGAAGTGGGTGAGAGTGTGCCGGTCCCGGTTTTGGAAATAGTGATCCTCGAAGCCCCTGACGTCGATGAGAGGCTCCCTCATGTGAAGGTGGTGGAACCCTTTCTGATCTACCTAATTCTGTAAATGGAGCATCAATGGCGTTAATGGTTATTTACAACAATTAAATAGCATCATGAATATACAATACGTTAGTTCATTGTCTTTTTAACATTTTTTTATTGACCCCTGTGTAGAAATTTCGCGAACCGGACCATGATTTGGCGAATTTCTGCACAGGTGTGTATTTCTGCACTCATCTAGTTGATAACTATTAATAATTAATTGATGTTACTTGTAAAGATTATACTTACCAATAGAATTGAAGAAAACCGCAAAGGCGAGGAGCAAAGTAAATAATGCGAACTGCATGTTTTCGGACGTAATAAAACAAACTGCTATCTTTCTAGTTTGAAACGTTTCAGAACTTCGATTGACAAAATTTGGTAAAAACGGGAATATATATATACCTACTAGTACAACAGGAAGTAATAAAATTGAGAAAGCCTAAGCTATATAAATATTTGATAACGTTTGTTCCAAAAATCATCAAAGAACACATTACACTTTTCAATCTTTATGACATATTATGACTAATTTTAGTAAAATCATGCAGCATTAAACAATAATTTTCTGATGTTACTATGCAGAATTTGCCTTAATATTTTATTATTTTGCGAAAAATAGAGAAACAATTATTATTAAATATCACTTTATAGTGTCATTTTGTAAATATTAGATTGGCTTAAAAAGATTAAAGTTCCTTTGATTTATGGAGAAACTCTTTTCCATTTGGTGAAAAACAATTGTGAAATATTTTCAAATCGTGTTTAACAAAGGCATATGGGATCCCACGGCAAAAACAATATTATTTTTCAGTTCGTTGACAATCAGCGAGCGTAAATACTTTTCAATGCCGCCTTCTCTACTCACAAAGACAAACTGCTATGCTTAATTGTTTTATATCTTAAAGTTTGTTTGGAACAACAAAACATTCTCTTCAATGTATATGTCTTCAAATTAAATATCTAATGTTCAGGGGCAGATTAGAGATTTATGGAGTCTGGAATTACATACAATGAATACAGGACCCATGCACTTAGGTGCAACAAAACCCCTGTCAGTCCCTCCCCCGTTAATTCGACACTTTTGATATTCTAATATTAAAGTAAAAAGTATAATTGCTGCTACGGAGAAAAATCTTTTTTATTTTTGAAAATATTAAAGTATTTACATATAAACTCAAAATTTTCAAAGTTTCCAACGAAAATTTTGTTACTCGAATTACTTATTGTACTGAAGGTGCAGGTGTACTTCGAGGTGGTTGCAGAAGGTAAGAGGGTCCCTGTGCTGAAGGTGGTGGAGTTTGACGTGGCTGAAGTAGATAAGAGGGTCCCTGTGTTGAAGGTGGATTGTCTGTTGTAGGCTCAGTATCACGCTTACTTCTTTCTTGAACCTGTTGTGGAGGTGGTGTAGTTTGAGGTGGTTGCAGAAGGTAAGAAGGTCCCTGTGCTGAAGGTGGTGGAGTTTGACGTGGCTGAAGTAGATAAG